>LUCW03000537.1:7500-15000 GCA_001586965.3 Sphaeroforma sirkka
CGATATCCGTCGAATCTGTATCATCTGGCCCAACAAACATCTCACACATACGGAACATGAACTCATCCGTCATGCGCAGCTGAAAGCTTTGTACCATGGCGTGGGCAACCTGCGGAAAGGTTAGCAGATACTGAGATATATGTATATATATATATATATATATATATATATATATGTATACACAGATATATATATATATATATATATATATTTGTGTATATATATATATATATATATATATATATATATATATATATATATATATGTATGTATACACAGATATATATATATATATATGTATTTGTATATATATATATGTATATATGTATATATATATATATATATATATAACTAATCTGGGAGATGTTATCTATAGATAGATCTACCTACCTGGAGAACAAATTTCAAATAGATACATACGATCGACATATCTGGAGGATGTATATAGAATTAGATGCAACCTACTCAACTGGCAAAATATATCTACAAATAGATCTACCTACCTGAAGAATAGATTTCAAATAGATACATACGATCGATATATCTGGAGGATGTATATATAATTAGACGCAATCTTTTCAACTGAGAAACTATATCTATAAATAGATCTACCTACCTGGAGATTACTTGTTTGAACATATACATGCGATCGATCAAGATATTTGAAGGATTTATATAGAAATAGACGAATTATGATTATCTGATGGATCTTATCTATAAATGGATGCGATCTACCTACCTGGAAGATTTTGCACTGGTCAGTACTATCCTTGGAGAGCGTTAGCACCACATGCACTACTGGCCGGATGTAGCCCTCAAGCTCGTCCTCCGCAGATCCACTACGTGATAGTGTAGGAAGTAAGGTTAGTCTCTCAGCGTATATATATATATATACATAACCATAAACATATACATATATACATACATACATAAAAAATACACACATAATATACAAACACACACAGACACACTCAAACACACACACACACACACATATATATATATATATATATATATATGAATATATGAATATACCCTTGAAAGCACACGGAGATTCACACGCACTATCAACACAGCAACCATAATCATACCCTCTGTACTTTCGCGTGAGGCTGCCTGAGCCGTTCTTGTCCTTCGGCGAGAACGAAGCAAGTGACTTTCGGTTACAAGCAGTAGTGAAGTTGACCACATCCATTCCAGGCACTGCATACGGACGCTCATCCAATGGCGCAAACACCACGCGATTGGAACTCGGGAACGATCGGCGGGCTTCAGCGAAGGTTTGATCGTCCTGTGTGTGTGTGTGTATGTGAGGTAGTGGGTATATGTATGTGGGTATGGATATGTGGATGTGTATGTGTCTGTATGTGCTATATATATATATATATATATATATATATATAGTGTATGTGTCTGTATGTGCTATTGTATATATATATATTCACAATGACTATAAATAATTCACAATTCTTCAGAATTCAAACTTTCTGTAGGTTACACACAATGAGACCATCTGTTCTCCATTTAACGTTTCGAAAGTGAGTTCATGCCACTCACGTGTTCAAAGCAAGCACTAGTATATAGATACGTGTATAAGTAATTAATCAACTGTAACAATAATGGTAATATGATATAATTAACATATTATATACATATGATACAATACAAATGATATAAAGAATATAACGATAACATACTGCATATATATATATATGTATATATATATATATATAAAAACAAAGTCTCTCCATCCAAACAAACCATCTGCAGGTTGTCCAATGAGATCATGGTTGCGGTTCTATTTTCCGTTTCAACGAATTCGACACTGAGTCCTCGCACAGTCATATAGGCCAACTCACACGGTCGACGGTCAATGATTGATATGCCCAAACCATCAGCACCTTTGATAGACAGCTTAGCCTGAAAGAGCACCCGATCGTCATTACTGTGTGTAGGTAGAGCACAAGAATAACTATTTCAGTGGTATTAACGTGAATTTTGAGCGAGAATATATGCGGACATGTTGGTTTATATATATATATATATATATATATATATATATATATATATATATATATATATATATATATATATATATATATGCATACATACATACATACATATATATATATATATGCAAACATACATACATACATACATACATATAAATATATATATGAATATATATATATATATATATATATATATATATATATATATATATATATATATATATATATATATATATATATATATATATATGTATATATATGTATGTATATGTATATGTATATGCATATATATATATATATATATATATATATATATATATATATATATATAACATATATACGTATACACATAGACACATATATAATGTAAACATATATACACATATAGTATACCCAGTATTCCCATGTATTACTGCACTCGAGCTCGCAACCCGACTAACACCCATTTCAAGCATCTTATACCCATACTTCATAGCCAAAAGAACCCCCAAATCCAAAACAAAACTGTAAAACCCTAAAATCACAAAAGTCAACCTACCGTACAGCCAGATGCGACCTGGAGTCGTCCCCATCAAGGTCGCCCTCAGTGGTTGCCATGGCGACCTCACCACCTTCGCCACCCGATCCAAGCAGACCCATTGAAGCCATGCCAGGCAACGATCGGAACGAAGCTCTACTAACGCCATGAGCCACTCTCCGAGCTTCAGACAACGGTCGTCCGTCGGAGAACTCCAGGATACGCGTGGGACCATCCACGTCTATGCGCGGAGCTAGGACTCCTGTACCTATATAAATATAAATATCAATATATATATATATATATATGCACATGTATAAACATGGGTTAGTGCATATGTTCCTATCAGTACGCACATTATAGCTGGGTGTATGTATTGAAATTTCCACATTAGATAGGAGGCAACCGTCCGAAGACACCAGGACGCCAGCTGGACTGGTTTAGCTGGTTATGTGCATGTATGTAAGCTTAATAAACATGGTGAAGTTTGTGCACTCATAATAAAGTATGTGTGTACGTATGCATTGCTATCGACATATATGGTTGTCTATTGGTATGTGTATACGGGTAAACCCTTAAACCCTATTGTATACACTCCTAACTCGACATCAATTACTTGTCTTCCATCATACATAGTCTACCCTTATACCTTTGGCGCGATAACCATATTTGTATAAATTAAACCCTACACTCATACCCTGGGTGAGATAACCCTAATTGTACACTACATGTAGCTGTAACTTCAGCACAAAAAGACCCTAAACCCTCAACTCCACACTCATACCCTGGGTGAGATAAACCGGTCGGAAATTCTGCAGTTGGCTTTGGGGGTTGCGGGGCGCCAATTTCAGGAAACATCCCAATTTAAGATCATCTGCATCCAATTCCCAAACCAGATTTGTCTGCCGTGCACTTGAAATGTTCGGTACCATTGGCAACAAATGCCACTGCTCTGTGGCCCTGCGTTGCGGATCGTTCATGTAAAGACGTGCACCTGTAGGTATATGTGAAAGGCAAGTACGTTTACGTTTACGCTCTAACGCGCACCTGTAGGCATATGTGAAAGGTAAGTACGTTTAGGTTTACGTTCTAACGCGCACCCGTAGGTATATGTGAAAGGTGAGTACGTTTAGGGTTACATTCTAACGCGCACCCGTAGGTATATGTGAAAGGTAAGTACGTTTACGTTTACGTTCTAACGCACACCCGTAGGTATACGTGAAAGGCAAGTACGTTTAGGTTTACAGTTTGCGATATGGGATCGACCAACAGTACGGGACGTGCACCTGTAGGGATGTGAGATAGGCAAGTACGTTTACGTTTACAGTTTGCGATATGGGATCGACCAACAGTACGGGACGTGCACCTGTAGGGATGTGAGATAGGCAAGTACGTTTACGTTTATAGTTTGCGATATGGGATCGACCAACAGTACGGGACGTGCATCTGTAGGTATGTGAGATAGGCAAGTACGTTTACGTTTACGTTCTACAATATAGGAACGACTACGAGCACGGGAAGTGCACCTCGGGGAAAATGTGATAATAACCAAGTCTACGTGTTCGATTGTAGAAACGTATATGACTACGACGTCCACAGGAATTTTCGGTACCATTGTCCACAGCTACTACTTCTCTGTGAATATATATATATATATATATATATGAGTGCACATATACATACATACATATACATATATACAACTATATAAACAGAGCACATACCCGGATATAATCCATCGCCATACACCTGCGCAATCAATCCGCTCGCCGGGTTGACCAGTGTCCCGTTTGCAGTGAGACTCCACATTTGATACCGGTATTCCATAGCGGTACGGTCTCGTTTGGGCCACAAACGGATGGTTGCCTGGCCATCTCTGGTTTTACATACTTCAAGCACTGAGTCGTTCATGGCTACCAGTTGGAAGACGCGCAAGTACTCCACGGGTGAGAATCTGGGGCAAGTGTTTGCATGGGGGTATGAGAACGATACCTATATGGTATGATGAAGAACAATAGTGATATAGTACAATCAAGAATACTATATATACGTTGAGGTCAAGAACTTATCATCTATAGTATGATAAAAGTGCGATTCATATATATATATATATATGTGTGTGTGTGTGTGTATCCATATAGTGCACAAACATTGCACTCACTTGTTGATAAGACTGTTCATGTCATATGAACGTGCCGTAAGATCGTCGTTGCTAACTTGTACGTTGATGAACTGTGGGCCCAACAGCCGGTCAAAGCCATAGACAACTTCGCTGTGGGGACTGAGTGTTTCTTTCTCCACACCGTCCTGCCAGTACTCCAGCCGCAGAGCTGATGAATATAATATACGACATAGTAGCAATTTGAAACGCAAAATCACGGTTTTGTGTGAGTTCCGTGCCATCGGTTCCACTCTCTATTATAAAGACAAGGGCTAGAAGCTGCAAACTGCAGTAGACTGTGTAACGGGAACGCTCGTAAATGTATAATTTACGACATGTTTGGTTTGTGAGGCAAAACACACAGCTGCTTGTTTTACACAAAACCTAGATAGGTAAAAGAGAGTGTACGGCATGTAGCAATTTGAATGAGATTTTAACGACTCTCCCAATACTCTTACTCGAAAATTAGAGGTGTAGAATGTAATATGCGACAAATTAGTAATTAAAAACAGATGGTACCCTTTGTTTCCAATACTCTTACTCTTGAACTAGAAGTGTGGCATGTAATATGTGACAAGATAGTAATTTGAAACAATCGATACTGTAGTAATTGATAAAACTATTCGGTGTGGCCTCAGTATCATTTCCAACTCGCTTTGCTAGTTACATGGCGGTAATATAGTATACGACATATTGCATTTTGCTTGTATTGTTGCGGGTTGGTAGGTTCTCTGCGTACGTACGAGCAACGAGTACTACATGTTCAGTCTCTACCCGAGGAACCGACACAGATATATACACTACCAGTATACGAACATCGGTAGTTTAAGACAATCAATATAATATACAACATATTGTAGCTTCCCTGCGTTGTTGCTGATGACGTAGTTGATGGGTTCTTTGCCGCACATACGGGCAACAAGTACTCCGTGTCCAAGCTCTACCCAATTAACCGACACAGAAATATACACTACCAGCTACGACCATCGGTAGTTTACGACAACTATTATAATTAACAACATGTTGCAATATACCTGTGTTGTTTCGGATGACGTAGTTGGTGGGTTCTTTGCCGTACGGGCGACCAAATAGTACCACATGTCCAGCCTTCACCCAAGTGACCGACACAGGGATGTACCCAACTAACTCCCTATTTCGGTTTCCTCGAAGCTGTAAACATGGACACAAGATGGTTGTGTGGTGTATATATAATATAATAAATCGCATACGTAGACATAAAGGTACATGGTACGCATGATATAAAGCTACATGTACTGGATGTATGGTATATATATAATATTATAAATCGCATACATACTGAACACATGAATATAAGAGTATATGTATTGATGTGTGGTGTATGCTATATAATAAATCACATACATCTGTACACATAAATATAAAAATACATGTATTGGATGTGTGGTGTATGCTATATAATAAATCACATACTTGCTGCGCACATAGATATAAAGATATATGTATTATTGGGTGTGAGGTGTATATATTGCATAAAGCAAAGCAGGTTCAGAAACAAGATTTCCAAGCCGATGGATTGGGATTTAGAACATAAAACTAATTTCCATTTATTTACATGTAATAGATAACAATTATTATATACAATATATACCAACTATAGGTTCACCAGATAGCCGTAATTGATATAAGAATAGCATATATATATACATACATACATACATACATACATACATACATATATATCTATATCTATATCTATATATATATATATATATATATATATATATATATATATATATATATATATATATATATATATATATATATATATATATGTAAAGTATTGATAACTGCCTATATGCACACAATTGAAAGTGCAACACACCTTGACTGTGAAGTGGGTGAGCTGTTGAGGGTCCAGTGCAAACGGTTCGCTCCAATTCCACACATCGTTTCGACCTGATTCGTCACTGGAATTAGGGATGGGTACCTTGGCCCTAATTCTGTATATATAAAACGAATCGAAGTACTATATGGGAGAACATGACGAAATAGTCATAAAGGTAAAACTGCTTTTTCTTTTCACGATATGGTGTATTGTCTTAGACCACTGGGTGTATCAGCCCATAGAATCTAGGGTTTAGGGTTTTTCTATTGATAAATTTGCCACGAATTTAAAGGGGAATTTGCCACAGATCGAGTTTAGGGTTTAGGGTTGTTAAGCCGGTAAAATAGGCCACAGACTCCAGGGATGCGACGTTAATGGACGGACCATTTTTATTGTCTTGCGTTCCCGTTGGACACGGACACAAATTAACTTTATTTGAATTTATACTATATATACTATACATACCATATATTCAAATGTACATATACTATACTTACTATACATATATCTGGTATATATATATTCAAATATATATATATATATATTATACTTACTATGCACACATATAGTATTTATTCCAATTTGTATATATTACACCTACCATACATACATCTAGTATATATTCAATGTGTATATATTATACTGACTATACATACATCTAGTATACAAATAAATATATACATGTACATTATATACATATACATATACATATACATATACATATACATATACATATACATATACATATACATATACATATACATATACATATACATATACATATACATATACATATACATAGACATAGACATAGACATAGACATAGACATAGACACGTACATACATACCTCAAGAGTTGTACATCTCTCTTAGCTGGCCAATGGAACGGCATTGTTTTCATAGGTGTGATGGTGACAGCTGGATCGTTAAGATTGTCTTGCAC
>LUCW03000537.1:20000-27500 GCA_001586965.3 Sphaeroforma sirkka
ATGTCTACCGATAGAAATATTGCTATATCTTTAAATAGAACACTCACCATGTCTTTAAATAGAACAACTACGCAACTCCGCCCCGGTTGCTGAGTCTGGTGCTCTGCTAGAGTGTTCCTACTTGCCCATCCCAACACAGTCATGGCAACCAAACAACCGCACGACATTGACATACACGGACATTCACACTACGCTACTTTAGGTTGTGAATCCAAATTCAGATCTGACACTAGTGTCATAGGCAGAACACGTGTCATTGCTATAAATAGATCACTCCACTGATTACAAATAGAACACATAGCATTACTATAAACAGATCACTCACTGACGATAAATAGTACACATACCATTGCTATAAATAGATCACTCACTGACTATAAATAGAACACATACTCATCTTCTCCTCAGAAGCCGACTCCGCTGTTCTGCTTGTGCGTTCCTTCTTACTCATTCCAAAGCGTGACCAGTGCACAAAGTCTGGGCAGAAGTCGGTATCAGGGTCCATGCTCCTCTCGTTGTCATGGCAACTGAGCGCACGCACCTGGAATCGGTCTGTGGCTTGGGTGATTGGGACCGCATAGGTCTGACAGGGGGAAATAGACAGCTATGAATAGAATGTACTGTAAATAAAACACCGCTGTACAGGGGGAAATAGACAGCTATAAATCGAATGTGCTATAAATAGAACACAGCTGTACAGGGAGATATAGACAGATATGAATGGAATGTGCCATAAATAGAACACCGCAGCTTCACACATCATAAAGGTATACATATTTAGGAATGTGCTTTATATGGAGTGTCACAGTTTTTGTCATCGCGAACGGGTGAAAGTCTGATGATCGGTACTGCAAAATTCTGTACAAAGATGGCACGATTATCTCTCACTTATGCTATAAATAGAATCACGTTACATCGGTAGAGAATATAATACAATGGCCAAAATATACGGAATGAAAAATATAAACCCTAAACCCTTTACGAATAAAACATGTCTGTGATTCAAGCACATGCCATTTCATACCTACGCCGCCACTTATTTAATTGGGAACCCTAACAGCCTAAGACCTTTAAACCCGAAAGATTATATCAGCCCAAATTCTGAAATACAGTCAGCAGCTTCACCAGAAATACCAGTAAGCGAGCCACAGCGCGGCTATAAATAGAACTGTTTTAAAAATAGAACAATACAAGCAGCACATACCGTTCCAAGGCTCATCAATGAGGAAGGCTGGATATCGATTATAAAACGCTTCGCACCTATCACATGCGGGCACTTCGCAACACAGATACAGATGGAATTATGTTTCAAAAACAGGACAGCTCCATAAATAGGACCGGTCTATAAATAGGACTGCACTGTAAAAAACAGGGCAGTTCCATAATAGGACCGGTCTATAAATAGGACTGTACTGTCGATAGGACTGTTCCATGATAGGACATACCGCTCCCGGGTCAATGAAGAGGTCTGAGTAGACGGCCTTGATGTTCCCTGGATATGTGCGGATATTGATGGGACGGGTGAGGTGGTTCACTATGGTCACCGTAGATCGCACATCAATCACTCGATGATTGTCCTGTATATGTCATGCGAGTGAGAAATATGCGTCAATTAATGAACATTTATGAAACCTTTATATATATATATATATATATATGAGTGAGTGCTATGTATTTATATATATATATATATATATATATATATATATATATATATATATATATATATATATATATAAATATGTGTGTGTGTGAATGTATATATATATATACATATATATATATATATGAGTGAGTGCTATATATTCCAAAACATAGTTCTGCATGGTATATACCTCCACCATCAGGTCGACCATAACATAGACATGGCGTGCTTTTCCTCCTGGCCCAGTTCCGGGTTCCTTCTGTCTGTGTTCAGACATTGAATAGCACGCACGTCCCAATCGGATCAGTTCAATGGGCTGTAGCTCGGTAAATCCATCTATTTGGATCATCAAAATCAGGTTTTTCAAGGCGTCCTGATAAAATATTCAGATTTTGGCAGAGTTTAGATTGAAAATGGAAAAATTGGCATTGTAATTGCGGAATATGTCATCTATCAATATATATATATATAACATATATGATGTATCACTTCCCATGGATATATGTATATTAATATATAAGAGCACCGCGGGCGAGTGCACAAGCACATGTTAACAAGAACAAACGCACCACCAAACACAATTACTATATTTATATATATACATACATACATACATACATACATACATACATACATACATACATACATACATACATACATACATACATACATACATACATACATACATACATACATACATACATACATACATACATACATACATACATACATACATACATGCATGCATGCATGCATGCATGCATACATACATACATACATACATATATATATATATATATATATAAATACCTGTACAGTAGCTCTAGTAACCAGCTCCTGACTGGGATCGGGTATGTCAAAGCCAAACAGCTCCACCCCTCCAGCTGCGACATCCGTGACCTTCTCGCGTATGCGCATAGTCAGTGGGACACCAGTGCGATTGCGTAGCTTAAAGGCTTTGTAGTCCACTCGTTCCTGCGGTTGCTTCCAGTAGGATGCCTCGTTCGTGGTCAGATCTGGGACGTATGATGTGTATGCGTATACATAGGTGCATGTGTAAGCCGATATAAACAAATACATATACATATAAATATGCATATACATATACATATACATATACATATACATATACATATACATATACATATACATATACATATACATATATATATATATATATATATATATATATATATATATATATATATATATATATATATATATATATATATATATATATATATATATATATATATATATATATATATACATATATAGATATATATATATATATATATATATATATATATATATATATATATATATACTGTGTAAGTAATTAATTTAGTTCACGAACGATTTAGAGTGAAACAACGTTTCGTACTTAATAGGATTAAAATAGTGTAATAGCTTACAAGGTTGTGAGGACTGATCATCCCACAACCTTGACATATATAATCTATTGCTAGACATTTCCTGCTGTCAGACCCTCTGGTCACTGACGCAACATTTCTTTTGCCATATGTTCCTTCACACTATTACACTACACTATTAAATGTTTAATGCTCTTCTTTTATTGGTCTACGCTTACCAAATCAGCTGTAGACCTAAACCAATATCATAAGACGCATTTCTCCATGAGTCCATCACTCTAAAAAAAATCACCCCTCATACACTCAAACCATCAAGCATGCCCCAGACACAATTCAGTTCTGCACACGAGCCCTCGAGCTCACTATTATCTGTGGACTACGCCCATATTATAATATATATATATGTACATGCACACATTAAACACACACATATATATATATATATATATATATATATACATGGACATACATACATAATATATATATATACACACATACTGGACATACTTACATACATACATGCATGCATACATACGTACATGCATGCATGCATACATACATACATACATACATACATACATGCATACATGCCATACATGCATACATACATACATGCACATACATACGTACGTACATACGTGCGTACATATTGCATACATACGTACGTACGTACATACATTACATACGTACGTACATGCGTGCATGCGTGCATGCGTGCATACGTATGTTTTTACATTACATACATGCGTACGTACGTACGTTACGTACATGCATGCGTGCACATACATTACATACATACATTACATTCATACAAACATACATATGTACACATGCGCACATACATACATACATACGTACATACATACATATATGCATACATACATACATACATGCACATACATACATACATACATACATACATACATACATACATGCATTACATACGTACATACATATTGCATACATACATACATACGTGCGTACACGTTACATACATACATACATGCATTACGTGCGTACATACATGCATACGATACATGCATACATACATACGTACATGCATACATGTACATACATACATATTATACATACATGCATGCTTGCATATTACATACATGCGATATTATACATACATACATACATACATACATACACATACATACATACATACCTGCCCACATGGTGTTGAGCACCTTCAGAAGTGGCAGTGAAACATTAACCTCCACTTTCTCTTGCAGTCCTACGTCTCTAAAACTACGCCCTTCATCGCCGTTGTCGTTGTATGCAATCTTGAGCATGTGGTTCTGCACGAATGCTTCCCTGTAGGTATGAGAGCGCAAGTACACATTGTGTGTGAGTAACTTGTGTTGGTATATGCTTCAAAGTACGGATGCATTGTTCATTATGCATATGCATTATGCGTGTATTCATATGCATACGCATGCCACGTATATATATATATGCATAATGTATATATGCATATGCATATAATAAGCATGTAGCAATATGCATATGTATATGTATATGTATATGCATATGCATGCGCATATGTATATATGCATGCATGTATATAATGTATAACACGTAACATAATAATAATATATAATATTATGCATATGTATGCATATAATATAATAATATAATATATGTATATATAATATATAATATGCATATGTATACATATATAATAATAATATATACATAATAATATATGTACATGTACGTAATACGCACACGCACGTAATGCACATGTATATATATATATATATGTGCATGTGCGTATGCAATACGTAATATGTAAATGTATATTAATAATAATGTAATCAATAATATATATATATGTGCGCAATATGAAAAGCGAAAAGAAAAAAGAGTCAAAGTTGATAGCACGTTGTTGGTTGTTCAATTACCATCGTACATAACTGAAGACAACTGTGTACGCCCACCAATTCAGCAACACACCTTGACACAGATAGTATAGAAAGCAGAGCATATCACACACATATGGCTTCAGTAGGCCTATATGGAGGAGCGCCTTGCTACGCTTAGGTGCCATTCCGACAAAGATTACATGGAATGGCACAAAAAACAAATATATGTATATATACTCATGAATACAGCAAAGTGGACTTGATCCATAGAATACCATGTATGCATATATACACATAAAACATATACATATACATATATAAACATAGGCAGCATATATACATATATACATATACATATATATATATATATATATATATATATATATATATACTTATATGCTTATATATATATATATATATATATATATATATGTTATATATATATATATATATATATATATGTATATATTATATATATTATATATATATATATATATATATATATATATATATATATACATATGTATTATATTATGTATATATTATATATATATATATATATATATATATATATATATATATATATATATATATACATATATATATATACATAATATATTATATTATGTTATATTATGTTATATATATATATATATATATATATATATATATATATATATATATATATATATATATATATATATATATATATATATATATATATATATATATATATATATATATATATATATATATATGATATACATGTGTGTGTGTGTGTGTGTGTGTGTGTGTGTGTGTGTATGTGTGATGACATACATGCCTATCACTTACCATGCGCCCTTGCCAGGATTGAAGAAGTCGTAGGATAGCCTTGAGTTGATGGTTAACTGTTTGTTTTTTAGACGACCAGTCCTTCACATCGACCATAAGAGGACACGACATCACCTCCGCCAACGGTTGCACAACTTGTCTGTGTGGAAAAACGTGTTATAAGTTATAAGTATAAATAAAGCCTCCATACACTAAGATCTACTTAACTTGTCTGTGGGGAGAATTATTCGTATCATTATATATGCGAGTGTAATATGTGATATATATATATATATGTGTGTGTGTGTGTGTGTGTGTGTGTGTGTGTGTGTGTGTGTGTGTGTGTGTGTGTGTGTGTGTGTGTGTGTGTGTGTGTGTGTGTGTGTATCTAAGCTTGTGGGGATGTTCATAACTACATATCTACCTCTGCATATACGTATACGCTTCTACATTCACGTATACCCTCAAACCCCACTCACCCCATAGTGGTGTAGAACCTCACAATAATCTCCCCACTTATAGTCAACTGCTCTGAGTAAACCGTAGCTATACGATCTGCGTGTGAGTTGGTTCGTCCCAAAACAGGACCGCCAGAATGGGACAGCCGTCGGGCGATTTTCATTCGCTGAGAATTGGGCGACGCAGACGAAACGGGTGCGGCTATCTGCTGTTGCTCGCATACGGGCAGGTGGGGTACTATGAATTTGCGACAAGGGATGATTCAAATTAGTTTGCGACGTGTGTGGTATCGGGCACGGGTGAAAGACAGTTGTTGAACAGTCATTCGCTGAGAAATTGGGTGACGTAGACGCAGACACGGGTGCAGCTATTTATTGATACTCAGATACAGTCAAATGCGGTACCGTGGAATTTGCGACAGAGGATGTGTCAAATTAGTTTGCGACATTTATGATCATATGAAAATAAGCAAAATTAAATCTGTCCATCATCGTGCAAATAGAAAACGTAAAACACAACGACGAGGAATACGTACATACCTAACGATACAGAAAGATATTAACTCGCACACAAAGAAACACGTAAACAAACACGCGTCTAGTTGTACACATATCTACCTACCGGAGTATATAGATGGGGGCCGTTTGTTCCGGTCGTGCGAGGTGATGAGCCAATTGGCCGAGTGTTCCAGGTCCCCGTTATTTATTTTTAGGGCCGTTTTGCACCATTTTTCATCGTACCCCAAAGCACCCAACTGTCCTATAAGCTTCTCGTTCTCCTTTTCATCACGCTCCTTACGCTTACTCTCGTTGCTGGCAGGGACGGATGCATAGTATAGATAAGTTTGTATGTACCATAGCATGAGCTTCATAGTATACATTTGATAAGGGACATCTACCATTCCAAACGCCTTATATACTATGTACTACAATATATATATATATATATATATATATATATATATATATGTCCACACACACGCAATTACATGCCTAGCACACACCTATACCATATATCACAATACACACACACAAGCACGTTACTACATGCACTACACACACCTTGCTTCGTCCAATTCCGGGTCGGAGAGGAACGTTGTGTACTTGTTGAACAGCCTGCTCAGTAGATCCACCTCTACCATGGACACACGGGCACTCACGGTGCCAGCCTCACAGCGCATGTCACGGATGCGTCTGCAGTCATCCTGTGCAACAGAGGGGGGGGGGGGGGGGAAGGGGGAATTAGTTGGTAATTAATGGGCAACTGGTGGGTATTTTTATGGGCAATCAGTGGGCAATCGGCAATCAGTGGGCAATCAGTGGTAAATAGTGGTGCGTTG
>LUCW03000537.1:32500-37500 GCA_001586965.3 Sphaeroforma sirkka
ATATATATATATATATATATATATATATATATATATATATATATATATATATATATATATATATATATATATATATATATGTATATGTATGTATGTATGTATGTATGTATGTATGTATTTATAAATGTATGTATGTATGTATGTATGTATGTATGTATGTATGTATGTATGTATGTATGTATGTACATATGTATATATATATATATATATATATATATATGTGTGTGTGTGTGTGTGTGTGTGTGTGTGTGTGTGTGTGTGTATATCCAAATATAACAAAGATGTGCCGCCTTCAATGAGAGTACACGAAAGCAGGCCAAAGAACACTAACATCTGGACACATGACTGAATTTCTATATTAGCAAAATACATAAATTGTACCCAATATACAGGGATCTACCTACCTCTGAAGGGTCACCTTCGGCCAGATTGCCAGAGAGCAGATCGAAGAACATGGACAATTGTATGTCCGTGAGATGAATCCCCACATTCGCCACAGACCCAGCCACTTTGTACCGCGGATACTGCAACGCCTGTATAGGTGGGAGATTTGAGTTTAACAGAGAAATGAATATATATATATATATATATATATATATATATACCGTGTGGATATATGTACGTGTGAGGTGGGAGATAAAAAATATGGTACAACAACCAGTATAAATACACATGTATGTTTCATCGGTGTATAAAGATATAATATTCATTATAGATATATACATATATATATATGAATCCGGTGCAACTATATGTACGTGTATGTCAACAAGCATCTACATCACTTTATGCACTCATTTGTGGACATTCAGATAGTCATGACGTGCACCCCAATAGCACGCGTCAAAATAGTGTCACCTGTACCTACCCCAGATATCCCCACTTCACTGAAGTGTAGGACGACAAACGACACCTCATCTTGTTACGTGTCAATATAATGTCAAAATAGTGTCACCGTTAAAACCCTAAAACCCGGTTACCTACCTCGGGTGTTCCCTCAGGCGTCAGCCGCCTGCGAACGCTGAGGCTCAGCGTGGCCTGTCGCATGATGGATCCCAGGTGATGCATCTTATACCCCACACTCGGCTCAATCTCCACTGTGTTGGTCGCCTCAACCGCAAGAGTTTGCGGTAGATTCGTTTGCGGTTTTGCGGTTTCGTGGTGGTCTGTAAATAGAATGCATATATTGAGAGGGGCTCCGCTTGGTTTGTGCATAGTGGTTTGCACCGCACACTCGGCTCAATCTCCACTTTATTGGTCGCTTTGACCGCAAAAGGATTCGGTTCTGCGGTTTCGTAGTGGTCTATAAATAGAATGCGTACATTTTGATTGGCTCTTCTTGGTTGGCGTGAGTAGTGTACACTCCACAGTAGATGAAGTCTCGTTAAAACTTATGCTTTAAACGCAACAAGTGCGCACTGTCACTTGCGGTTTTGCGGTCTCTCGGTGATCTATAAATAAAATTCCTATATTTGAATTGGCTCCGACTAATTGCAATCAGAAGCACATCCAGAAAATAAAAACGTACTAACAGATACTCTGAGAAGTGCATGTTAGTATACGTCCATACGAATATGTACTCTCATATCCTCGGACATTTATATTCAAGAAGACGTACGCACATACTCTGATAAGTAAATCCAGTATTCGTACATAAGAAACGCGCTCACATACACTCTGATATATATATCCAGTATACGGACAGATGAAGGCGTACTCATAAACACTTTTCATAAGTACATTTCGTGCATACAATCATATAAACTCTAAAACAACCTCATAAACGTATACCTACATCATCGTACCCACCTTCATCAGGAGATCCAGAAGTCCCGCTCTGTGTGATCCTCGATAATTGTCCACTGCCGTCTTTGTGGTGCCTCATTCGAACACCTGCCAACTCACTATCACTAGAAGAATTCTCTGTGTTTTCATTGGTCGATTCAGCGGAAGTTTCCGTTGCCGCATTCTCATTAGCTGTCGACTTATTCTGCGCATTGCCGTTCGCAGGAACTACACACGAGGTAAACAGCTCCATCGCTTGCAGGCCTATTTCGATGGTGTCCACTCCAACGGTTTTACCATCTACACGTGCGAGTATAGATGTGTGTGTGAACAAATACATATATATATATATATATATATATAAATATAGATATACAAATACATAAGTACGTTCATACATACATACACACACATATATATACATATATATACATTCATACACAATAGAACACCACTCAGCAAACACTTACAGTACCCCAAAATAAAATCCCTCATCACAACAAATACCATGATCTGTTCTATAGATAGAACACAGCCCAACAATTCCCCCACCCCCAACACACAAGACTCCTCATGCCATATACCGTTCTTCCCCTCCTGGTCAGCAGTGTCCCGAACTTCGGGAATGTTCTCATACCGGTTTGAGATAGCGATATTACCGGGATAGGCCACATAAGCAATATTGGAGGTGGACTTGAGAGGCACCACAATCGCAGGGGATGGGGCGGCGATGTCGTAGTAGAACTTGGTGTCGGCTAACTGTTCCTCTCCCGTGCGCATGAAGGATACCTACATGTGTTAAAAATAGATGTGAAAATAGTAGATGTGATATAAATAGATGTGATACAAGCAGTTGTGATAAAAATAGATGCAACAACAATAGATGTGAAAAAAATAGATGTGATAACAGTAGATGTGATAAAAATAGATGTAATAACAGTAGATGTGATAAAAATGGATGTAATAACAGTAGATGTGATAAAAATAGCCGTGATAAAAATAGAACGCATGCACTGGACTAGGTAAGAACTGAGTGGTGGAGCGACAGTGTGCTATGGAGAGTAAATACAGCTAGTTTACTGGATGATGCCTGAGTCTATCAATAACAATTCTATTGAATTGTTCTAAATCAGTGTAGTGTTTTGTGACCTGCGTCTGTGAGTCATGTATCTCATTATATATGAGTGATCCATCTAGACATATATGGCATAGAGTGTTCAGATTGAGTACAGCTATTTGAGTGATCCGTCTAGATCTATGTCATAGAGAGTATACCTACCATGTCCATATGGGGCATAGAGTGTTTACCTACCAAGCCCTGTAGATCAGATTGAGTACAGCTATATGAGTAATCCGTCTAGATCTATGTCATAGCGAGTATACCTACCATGCCCATGTATGGTATAGTGAGTTTACCTACCACGCCCTGTAGATCATTGAAGTTTAGCAGCCACGCACTGAGTTGGCTGAAGAAGCGCATGGTATACAGCAACTGCATAGAGCCCAACCGCACCCACAACACACTGTCCTCGCTTTTGGCGGGATGTGAAGGATCTTGTAGCTGAATGGATGGGCGTGTCTTGGTACCAACTTTGGTGAACCGCAGGTGCAGGATATCCTTTCCTGTGCGTTATAAATAGATAGCCAGTATAGAAATAGATTATCAGCATATAAATAGATTGTCAGTATGTAGTTAGAGTGTCAGGAAATAAACAGAATCAAGGTGGTTTGACGGGATGTCAGGGGTGGGAAGGTTCTTATAGCTGTACAAAGCCATCAACCCTAAAAGATATGAATGGTCGCTACTAACTATTACGGCAAACGCAAGTACAGGTGTACTCGTCCTTGTGCGTTATAAATAGATTAACAATCTCTTGTGAGTTATAAATAGACTATCAATCTGTAAATAAAATCGGAGCGGTATGACAGTATGTGATGGACCTTAAAGTTGTATTCAAGATCCCCTGCGGTCTGTTTTTTTTTTTTTTTTGGGGGAATAATTTCAGTTCTACCTCCCACCTTAACACACACCCGCCAGCTATAACCGCATAGTCCCCTCTGCAGACTCGAGAAATCAAACCTGTTCCAACACATGCAATGCATACAAACCAACCCCACACAACTAGTCTACCTACGGCTCCTAACCTAAAACCCTCAAATTTGAAGGGGTTTGTATAAATAGAACCTCCCTCCACCATATCCCGCAATATACCGGGACCCAGCTTCGTAGTAGTTTGCCTACCCGCACAAAAATAGCACTTACTACATTCAAATACAATCAGAATCTGAACACAAGCCACGAAACGGGACTAAAAACCGCTCAACTCGTCTACCTACCCTCAGATTTGAAGACGTTTCTATGTATAGAACCTCCGTCCGTCAGATCCCGCAATATATCGGGACCCAGCTTCGTGTAGTAGTTTGCCTACCCGCACAAAAAAAAATAGCACTTACTACATTCAAATACAATCAGAATCTGAACACAAGCCACGAAACGGGACTAAAAACCGCTCAACTCGTCTGCCTACCCTCAGATTTGAAGACGTTTCTATATATAGAACCTCCGTCCGTCAGATCCCGCAATATACCGGGACCCAGCTTCGTAGTAGTTTGCCTACCCGCACAAAAATAGCACTTACTACATTCAAATACAATCAGAATCTGAACACAAGCCACGAAACGGGACTAAAACCGCTCAACTCGTCTACCTACCCTCAGATTTGAAGACGTTTCTATATATAGAACCTCCGTCCGTCAGATCCCGCAATATACCGGGACCCAGCTTCGTAGTAGTTTGCCTACCCGCACAAAAATAGCACTTACTACATTCAAATACAATCAGAATCTGAACACAAGCCACGAAACGGGACTAAAAACCGCTCAACTCGTCTACCTACCCTCAGATTTGAAGACGTTTCTATATATAGAACCTCCGTCCGTCAGATCCCGCAATAAACCGGGACCCAGCTTCGCGGTGATTTGCCTACCCCCCTCGAAAACACCCCCCATTTTGATCTGAAGATCGCCTCCGCCTACGTCTAGGCGACACAGTGCTCTGTCTGCGGAGTTGAGTGTCAGCACCAGAGCGTTCACACGAATAGTCCACAGCTCAGCACCCCCATCTGAAGCTTCTGCGGCTCTGTGAAATAGGTGTACGTATCATGTATGGTGTGAATATAAATCTAGATATAGATATATATATATATATATATATA
>LUCW03000537.1:47500-52500 GCA_001586965.3 Sphaeroforma sirkka
GGAGGTGCACGTGGTGTTCTCAAGGCCCCTTTAAAGGCCTGTAGTAGATTGAGAATCTTGCCGTCGGTGGCGTGCATGCTCAGCCGTGGCAGTGTGGCGGAGACCTTCATATCCGCGTATTCTATAAATAGAACAGGTGCAAAGTTGACCAAAAGTTAGATCACGGGTGCATTAATAAGGATGTGTAAGGCTTGTAGTAGGTTGAGAACCGCGCCATCTGCGGCGTCTATGCTCAGTCTTGGCTTCTACGGCAGCAATCAATGGCGTATGTATCTGCCGAACATCTCCCATTGTGTGTAAGGGGGTGTATAAGTGAGTGTGTGAGTGTGTGTGGTGGGGGGGGGGTCGTAGTTGCGTCGATTGTATGTATCTACTCGGTCGTCCTGGCGGTCATGATCACCGTGACTATCATAACGGTATTGGTAGCGGTTGTTTTTGTTGTAACGTTCCCGCACGTGTACGGTGTATCCACGATTTGAAGCAGCTCTGTCCTTGTTCTGTTCTTGGACATGTATCTGTAGTCTCTCCTGTCGTATCCAGGATCAGACCTGTCAATCCGTCGACCGTACGATTTACGACCGTAGTACCATCGATGGATGGACAAGTCTAATGTTCAGTACGACATGAGAGACTACAGATACATATCCCAAGAACAGAGCAAGGACAAGCATCGTCGACCTGATTTAAATCGTGGCTAGCGTACACGTGCGGAACAATACAAAAGAAACAACCGCTGCGACTACCGCTACGATAGTCACGATAATCATTACCAACGGGACTACGTCAGCTTAATCTATTTAGAGAACGGGTGCAAATCAGACCAAAAGTCGAGTTTTCGGGTGCAGTACAAGGACTACTGAAGGATTAAAGTAAGTTGAGTATCTTGTCGTCTGTTGTGTGAATGCTCGGCCGTGGCAACGTGGCGGAGACCTTCAAGTGTGCTTATTCTATAAATAGGATGAGTGCAATCTAGCCCATAATCTAAATCATGAGTAATATTCTATAAATAGGATGGGTGCGATTCGGCCCATAATCTAAATCATGATTAAAATTCTATAAATAGGATAGGTGCAATTCAGCCCATAATCTGAATCACGAGTGCATAATAAGACATACTAGAGTATAGCCCACCATTGAACTCTGTAATAAGATTCCTTACCGCCAGTGCCATGCTGAGCTTGTCCACTACATTGACCCCAACCCGCTGTCCCTCCACACACACTCATTAATAGTACAACCACTCACCTATTCAATCACACAACACTCACTCACTCGTTAATAGTCCAAACACTCGTCTATTCCATCACACAACACACGCACATTCGTTAAGAGTCCAACAACTCCCCTATCCCATCACACAACACACACACGCGCGCGTTAGACAGCTGTAAAAGCACCCCTGCAAACAGCAACACACCATTCAATTCCGTGATGAGGTTCTCCACCGCCAGCGTCATGCTGAACTTGTCCACCACATTCACCACAGCCCCTTCGCCCTCGGCCCTGTCCTCACTCGCACCCGTTGCCATGCCAACGGGTGCTGTGGCATCGGATATGTTGACGGTCTCTCGCCAGTCCGAGTTTGCCTGACACACCAACACCTGTGCATTGCTGAGTGTGAGCGTGTACTTGTCGTACAGCAGCGCTTCCATCTCTGCGGGAGTGTGTTTGGTTCCTGAGGTGTGTGTGCATGTACGTGTATGTGGACAGTTGAGTGTGCATGTACGTGTATGTGGACACTTTAGTGTGCATGTACGTGTATGTGGACAGCTGAGTGTACATGTACGTGTGCGTGGACGGTTAGGGAAATATATTTGAGTATAACGTACGCAGATGAAAACTCGTGTGTGTAGTAGATATGTATTGGCCTGCGGATTGATAGTACACCAAGGACCTTCAAACGATGGTGTCGGTACCCATTTCGATAACTGAATTTTGGCAACAACACCCAAATTCACACAAGAGTGCCTTATATGTATATATGAATGTCTGGTATGTGTCGTATATGTATGATTAAATAGGTATATATTATATCATTGTACGTCTATATCCATATCTACACAGAGTCTGTTGGCTACCTACCTGATGATCGCTTGTATGTTTATACATATATATATATATATATATATATATATATATATATATATAAAGTGTCATTGGATTTCTATATCCATATCTAAATAACCGTGCGTGTACTATACTACTCTGACTGTGTCAAATTTATGTACAAATACATACATGTATATATATATGTATATATATATATATATGTGATGTGATGATGTGATGTGTGATGCGTGCGCGCGTCTGTGTGTGGATGGATGTGCGTGTGTGTGTGTGTGTGCGTCTGTATGTAGATGCGTGTGTGTGTGTGTGCGTGCGTGTGCGTGTGCGTATGTGTGTGTGTGTATATATATATAAAAAATATATATATATATATATATATATATATATATATATATATATATATATATATATGAATATTATATATATATATATATGTGCATATATATATATATACAGTATATATATATGCATACGTATATATATATATATATATATATATATATATATATATATATATATATATATATATATATATATATATATGTATATATATGTATATATATATAGATATATAGATATGTTTTATATATATATATATAATATTACATCTACACACGCACCGGTAAGCCCTACCTACCTGCTTGTGTCTTGCTATCCTTCCTGGGTAGGTCCTCCATGCTTTCGGGAGGGGTAGCAAACTCGCTGTCTGAGTCTGTGTGGGCGAGTGAGCGTTTCTGCTGCACGCGTCCGGATTGGCGGTCGTTTGTTTGCGACACCACGTGCAACCGACCCAGATCCATAATGGCCAGGGCACCCTGGGGATCGTCCAGTCTATAAATAGAATGGAGAGCGGTCTATAAATAGAATGGCGGGAGAGCTCTAATTATAGAACACAATGGAAGGGTAAATATGGCTAAAGCACCGACCCAGATCCATAATGACCAGCGCACTCTCTGGATCATCGAGTCTATAGATAGAACAATGTATTGCAATCTATTGATAGATTCGATATTGTATGTCTCTCGCCCATCTAACAACATCCAAGCAATGTCCTTTTTAATTGATACTGTAATGATTAATACTATTTTTCAGAATTAAAAGTATATATATTTGGTATTACTTTAATAAGTATTAATTTGTAGATTGCATTGCTTATATAGCCCATACCTACCAATAAATGCCAAACACGCATCAGAAAAGTATAGATATGATACATGCTCATACACACCTACTATATCCAACAATAGACAGAAACATACACGACTATAAGGAGACATCTCGGAAAATAACATATATGATACATACACACACATACTACGTACATCAATACAAATTTAAACAACCAATACACACATGTAGCATAAACTCACATGCTATTTCCATACATACATGAATACATACGCAAATATAGCAATTATACAGGCAGCATCAAGGCAAAACATAAAGGCAGAACAGAAGCGACGCAAATCATACATACATACATACAGACAGACATACATACAGACATACACACATACACACATCTATACACATACATACATACATACATGCATGCATGCATGCATGCATATATACATACATACATACATACATACATACATACATACATACATACATACATACATACGTATGCGTGCGTGCATAAACACATACATACATAAAAAAAGGTATCCATTTCACAAACCTATGAGGGAATAAGATATTTGGTGCTTCCACTTGGATGTCGATATCGTATATTTCGCGCGCGTAATGTAATGCCATCCATACCATTGTCTGCTGAGACAATTGCTGCTGTGCCACTGCTGCGAACATGTGAGCAAACCTGACAAGGGGAAAGGGTGTGAGGATGATGGATATATGTATATATATATATATATATATATATATATATATATATATATATATATATATATATATATATAATATATATATATATATATATATATATGTAATATATATATATATATATATATATATATATATATATATATATATATATATATATATATATATATATATATATATATATATATATATATATATATATATATATATATATATATATATATATATATATATATATATATATATATATATATATATATATATATATATATATATATATATATATATATATATATATATATATATATACATATATATATATATATATATATATATATATATATATATATATATACTATATATATATATATATATATATATATATGATATATATGATATTATTATATGCATATACACAATATTATTGATGCGTGCGTGCGTGCAATATTATGATGTGTGTGTGTGTGTGTGCTGTGTGTGTATGTGTGTATTGTGTGTGTACGTGTGTGCATATATATATATATATATTGTAGGGTGTGTGTGGTCCACGTGTAGTAGTGAGTCATGATTGATGACTCAGGTGTAGGCGGGGGTAGTTTTAGAGTGAAAGACCAATGCTGTGTGTTTTATGATATTAGTTTTATGCACACAGTTGACTCGGTATGTGTGTACCAATAGAACAAGAGCATTAACTGTAAAGCAATGTAGTGTGTAAACCAATGTAAAATATAGTGACGAGTGATGGACCGCAGAGGAGACCGGGCACTCAGGAAAAGAGATGTTGTGTCAGTAGGCAGAGGCGACTGACGGCAGGCAATGTGTAGGTTAAAACTATAACATATACATATACATATACATATACATGCACATATGCATATACATGTATAAATAGATATACATATACATATACACATATACATATACATATACACATATACATATACATAGACATATACATATACATGTACACATATACATATACACATATACATATACATATACACATATACATATACATATACATATACATATACAAATACATATACATATACATATACATATACATATACATAAATACATACATATAC
>LUCW03000537.1:57500-60000 GCA_001586965.3 Sphaeroforma sirkka
TATATACATATATATATATATATAAATGTAGCATAGTGATATCCATACACATACCTACATACATACAGATATACAAGTATATATATATATATATATATACAGTCATATATATATATATATATATGACTCACCAGATGGTTTGAACCGGCGGTACGCGGCTCCTCTGTGGATGCGTGTGAAGGCCTCGGCAACATTCGTTACAGTCTCATACTGTTGTTCTACAGGTGCGAATGGGGTAGGTAAGAAGTTATAAATAGAACACGCGGTCCATGTGCGAAGCTGCTATCATTGTCAGATGTATCTATTTATTTGCAGTTCGGTACTATTGAGTAGGTAAACAGATACAAAACCCGCGGTGCCTATTTATAAAAAGGCAAAAACTGCAAGGTACATATGGCGAGTGCCTTGTGTAGCGCGTGGCTTGTGTACAATTTATTAGTAAACAGATGTCTATTTGTTGATTGTACTAATTATAGGCCTGTTTCCATTGGAGATTGGATATCTCCCGCACAATAGTTCCATGTCGATTGTGGGAAAGTGAAACGATAGTCATGCGAAATGTGAGGTGTTTGAGGGTTCGTGCTGTATGTTTTCTACCCTCGTATATAAACAGGTGTCTATTTATAGGATGTGCTGAATATGGTGCCATTTCTGTTGGAGTATAGAAAAGTATGTGTCAAATAGGGGGGAGTGCACCGATGAAAATGCGGAATACGAGGTGTCTTGAAGGGTTCACACTCATACACACTTAAATATATATATATATATGTGTGTGTGTGTGTGTGTGTGTGTGTGTGTGTGTGTGTGTGTGTGTGTGTGTGTGTGTGTGTGTGTGTGTGTGTATGTGTATGTGTGTGTGTATGTGTATGTATGTATGTATATATATATATATATATATATATATATATATATATATATATATATATATGTGTGTGTGTGTGTTTGTCTCGACACGCACAAAGGGCATGAATCAACATCTCATCGTGCTTTATCGGTGTCGAGGTATATCTCCTATTGTGTCTAGGCGGTAGATAGACGGCTATATGAATATGTTTATATTTTCATATACTTAATATGTATGTACATAGCTATATGTATGTATAAGTACAATATCTTTATATTTAAACATCGTGCAATACGGGCGTAAAAACACACCACGCCGGAGTCAAAAGAACATACCTCTCAATATCAGCGGGAGGGTTGTCATGGCAACCGTGACCTCCACCTTCGGCATAGACGTGTCCAGTGGGCGTGTGCGGTTGAGTTTGACTTTTGCATTGCACGAAATGGGTTTGATCAGATACTGCATGGGCCCGTCTAAACCTGGTGTATACCAATAAAAGTTTAAGTTTTTCAGGAGTTATAGGGTGTAGGAATCCAGGTAGGAGCGTAGGGTTTAGCCGATTGTTCGTGATGAAAAGTACGTAACTTCGCATACCATAAAATAGGCTTATCCAGGCACTTACTGTGCGCGTGTAAACCTGGTTTATACCGAGAAATACGCATGCAAACCTCTGTTTCAAATGTGAGATAAAAAGGCGTTACTTTCTTGCCCCTTTCCACTCACCACCTGCTGCCATGAGATAATATGACCATAGAGTTTTACCGCTTAAGGCCCACCTTCTGCAGTCTGCAAGGTTCTGTTTCACCCATGAGATAATCAGGTGCTATTTTCTCACCTTATTCCACATGAGATAATAAGGTGCTATTTTCTCACCTTATTTCAGATGAGATAAAAAGGTGCTATATTCTCACCTTATTTCACACATGAGATAATAAGGTGCTACATTCTCACCTTATTTCACACATGAGATAAGAAGGCGCTATTTTTCCCCCTTTTTTCACACATGAGATAATAAGGCGCTATCTTCTCACCCCTATAGACTCACCTTCTACTGGTTTCCTGCCCTTGCCCACCATGCTCTGCATCCGCCCGTAAAATTCGCTATCGGGACAGTTCGCCGGAAACGCAACGTCGCCAGTCTGTAAATAGAACAGATATTGATAGAACAGCTACTATTACCCTGACATGGCATAGCGGTAGGAGTGACCGGACGAGACCACACCACCAATCGTAGCACGCGAGAGATTTGTACTCATACAGCTACACACACGCATAGACACCAATACCTAGTCAGCATAGTACACATATTAAGTTGACGTACACGCAGCCCCGCACTCCGCACAGACCACCTGCCACACCTATATAGCACATATGTTGATACACAAGCACAGACAGATACACGTATCCCTGTGTAAGCATACTCACACGCGCAAGTACACGTATAGTACAACTGACATTCATGGCATATACATACAGCAAGCACATGTCCTTCACACGCACACGCGCAAGTACACGCATAGTACAACTAACATCCATGCCATATACATACAGCAAGCATATGTCCTTCACACTCACACGCGCAAGTACAAGTATAGTACAACTGACATACATGCCATATACATACAGCAAGCACATGTCCTTCACACTCACGCGCAA
>LUCW03000537.1:65000-70372 GCA_001586965.3 Sphaeroforma sirkka
CGTAATTTACGTATTTACTTTCATTTTTGCGCGCTACTTTCACCTATAGGTGGGGGTACGTCTTCACCTACTAGTTTGCGGTGTCTTTGCTACCTTAGCCTCGGCTACGCTGACCAAAGCTACGCTGTCCTTGGTCTTGAATATCTTGTGGCCGTTTTCTTTAGTAGCTCCCTTAGTAGAATATTGGGACTTAAAGTTCTTAGGGCCAATGCCCATGTGAACGGTGTCATCTTAATCTACCTCCGCTCGCTTTCTCGGTGCTTTCTTAACCTTTGCTTCTAGTTTTTGGTTCACAGCTTCCTGGGTCATTCTTACGGACTCAGCGATCATTGTTTTGGTCGGGATCCCATGCTTGTCTACCACAGAATATGGATCTGTACTAAAACGCCACTGTGTATTCCTCCTCCGGAGGTTCTATATATGAGTAGCATTGAACATATTTGAATTAGTGTAGGTGTTCTTCTTATTGAGTTTTAACTTCTCCCCTATTAGACTTGGTGCTAGAAGAAACCGGTGTATAATCTCAAGCATATAGATGATGTAGTCTAACGTACCAGGTTTTTGTTTGGGAACCTTTGTTAGCAAGTACCAGCTCTGCATTTAACTCATGGACGATCTCACTCCCTGATATACATGTATTTTGGGGGCGTACAGCTGCGTACTAGTGCACGAGCACTTCTAAGTGTTCAGCCTTAGTGCTCCCACCAACGCTGTCAAATTCAACAACTATTTACTTCTTCGCATCGCCACAAGCACGCATTGCTTCTAAACAAATTACTACAACGTATCAGTGCTTGAAATTTTTACAATATATATTATGGGAAATACAACGTAGTCGTTGTTGCTTAGTGTGAATCTGTCTAGTTGTTTACCAGATGGCCTTCTGTCGCCCTTACGACCGTATGATCAAGTGTAAACCATCCCACATACCTCTCATATGCTTGAAAAGTATGTGTATTGAATAGAATGCTACGTGATGGAATCGTATCTGTTTGCTACGACGCTAAACTTTTTGTCTTCCGCTCTTGAATATGTACTTTCACTAATTGCCTACTGCCCTTTACTAGTCAGCATTACCTTCGGACTTATTGGTGGTGATATGGCTTGCATCTCTGAGTAGAAGGAGCGTCAGCTACAAGTGGCTCTGTGCGTGCACGCTCTAAGGTGACTTAAGACTTTGTCGATATATTGGATGTCTTCTTAGCCGTAGGTGGAACTGAACTGCTGAAGGTGTTGGTTGTGATGCGGTCGCCGAAATACCCTTATTTATTTGCAAGGATTGTCATAAAACTTTGCCAAACCACAAATCGCCTTATTTTTTTTGCCAAACCTGAAAATGCCATATTTTTTGCCAAACCCCAAAGTGCCTTATTTTTTTGCCGAAATTAAAGCAGCTTGTGTCCAGACCTCCGAATGAACTGGACACGGGCGGCGATGTTGCAATTATGTGGTTTCCTTTTTACATTAACAAAAATAGTGTTGCAGTTCGACCAGGCGAAACGAGTTTGACGACGACGATGACGACAATTCATCAAGCGGTACTGTGTGGACACCAGTTGCGGTAAAGAATCGACCATTTGTTCACGCATACCCAGACGACTGCTACAACTTGAAACCGGGGGCGAGCCGATACGTGTACGGGAAGATTTTCGTAGCCGATAATACACAGTTCCAGGCCGAGGGTGCACGGTATCTGGAAAAAGTGCCACTGATGTACGTTACGCATATACAGCCTTTTTTTTTTTTGCTAGACTCGAGCTGT
Source organism: Sphaeroforma sirkka (assembly GCA_001586965.3). NCBI lineage: Eukaryota > Ichthyosporea > Ichthyophonida > Sphaeroforma > Sphaeroforma sirkka. The sequence goes on from LUCW03000537.1 coordinate 66,763, forward strand.
TTCTAAAAACAATTGGACAACACACTCGTTCAGCCTCGACCCAGCCCTTTTTTTTGGACATCATACAGCCTCGGCCTAGGGAGCCTAGACTCTATTGAGAAAAATGGCAACAGACTCGTTCAGCCTCGACCCAGCCCTTTCTTTTGGACATCATACTCATACAGCCTTGGCCTAGGGAGCCTAGACTCGAATTATTTATTTTTTTGGACAACACACTCGTTCAGCCTCGACCGAGCCCTTTTGGACATCATACTCGTACAGCCTCGGCCTCTGCATCTCATTTTTTTTTTGTGGAAAACACACTCACACAGCCTCGATTTGTTTTTGGAAAAACAACTCACACAGGCACTGTACTTGTAAATATATGTATGCATACATGTACATATGTGTATATGTATACACACACATATATATGTACATGTGATTTCGCACACTAGTATATGTATGTGTTTGCACCGCAGTCAACTTGTATAAAAGCGGTCAAAACACCTTTACAAAATGTCTTTCAATGCCGTACACAGCGCTCGAGTAGAGAACATGTCTGAGGATAAATCAATCGAGTGTAAGATTCACTGGATTAAACACAAATTGATGGAGAGTCGTTTAGAGCCATGATTCAACATAATAAAAGACAAAACGTTGTAGTTATACTTCGTCATTTAACATTCTAGTTCCAATGCCATTTTTCAATTTTTGAACTCGATGAAGGCAATACCAGTGCAGTGAGAAATGAATGCTCAATTATAGATTTACATCTAGCATAAACAATAAGAACTAATAGATCGCACCATATTTGGTACTTTGGGGTTTGTTCTTTGTTTTAAAAAAACCAACAAAAAACCCCCCAAAAATCTCCAAATAAATTAGTAAAAGTACGCATGGTTGGTATTTTGTTTTTCATAAATAAATAATATTCTATGTAAATAGAGCTCTAAATGATGCCGGCATTTAGGAAAACGACACGTTCTAAATATGTACATTTTGTGACGACATTTTATAGGACAAATGGGTCGCGAGACTCGCGACATGGTGTCGTCAGACGTCAGGTCCTTTGACGCCTGACGGCTCAATAGGTATACAGTTGTATACTGTACACCAAATATAACTAAATATCTAAACGACATGTCAATTATCATATATATCGCCGAGACATGTGTGTACGTCTGTACGACTGTACTGAGTGTACGCCATTGTCGTAAAAACCAGTACACGGCAGGGAACTGTAAAGTACTAAAGCGATAAAAGTGACAACTGACAACTGACAAGTGTAAAACTGCAAACCGTAAACTGTAAAGTATGTAATAATAGCTCACAAATAGCTCATTATTTGCTCTGTCGGTTTAGATTTTTTTCGAAATATAATTTTATCTAGCCTTTTATTTACCCTTTATGTACATTGTACCATTGTACAATAAACACGAGGAGTCGAAGAGGATGGGTGTATTTTGATTTTTTAAAAAGAAATATAAAATATTTGTTCAATGTTCTTGTAAATAAATACGTCAGGGACTGGAACTGTGGAACACTCAGTGGAACTACATACATTTTTATTTTATATTTTAAAATAACTAAATAAAAACATTTACTAATACTTATTTATCTGGCAAATTTTGACTATATTTACATATTTCATTTTTTTTTAAATGTAATATTTGTGGCATTTGTATTTTTATCATAATGTAATGCAATCTTTTATAGGTGCTTTTATTTAAAACAGCTTTTGTCTTTTAAAATAATATATATATAAAATATAGGTCGAATAGTTGAGTTTTAAATATTTATTTTATCATCATCTCTATTCTATAATAAATACTTCTAGTTCAACATACAATCATTGCTACTGTAGTAATGTCACTCTGTCAGATAGGGGCATACAGCCCATGGAATCCATAATCATGCACATAGTGATAATTATAATCGAAAACTGAATCGCAGAATAGGAAATTCTTATATAAATTGATGTTGCTTGGTTGTTGTCAGCTGATTAGTGATTAGAGTAGTAGGAGGAGTGAATTCCAGTATTAACGTTAGCCGTGGAGTTTAAATGAACCATAATGGGTGACTAAAAGAGGTATTAAATAATTATGCAGAAAAGATTCGAAGAATCGAAGATGTGCATATTTGGTCCATCGCATAGTTAGCCGTTTAGATACTCCGCTCATACAAGATAGCCAGTAAACTCGTAGGTCACAGCATTTCGGTTTGATCCTTAGCATGTGTATGCCTTGTTATTGTCGCTTGTCGTGCGCAAGCAACTGACTTTTACCCTGAAGTTTTGGCATAAAATACCGCACATTTACTGATGTGTCAACCACAATTCACACTTGAAGAAGCTCGAAAACAAATCAAAGTACCTCAACTCCGGTAGTCGCAAAAAATGTTTGCCTCACGTAAAATTTTACTCCTCCTCGTAGTTGCTATTATGGCTATTGCGGCCGTGAATGCTTCAAGCGATAACAAGTATGATCTACAATGCAAGGACGGCAAAATCAGTTGTGGAAATGGCCAGGAGTTGGAGCGGAACAGAAAATGCTGCCGATATTCAGACAGTTGCAGCAACGGTTGGTCACAGGAGAAATGCTTAGCATCAAACTGGTACGGAAATATTTAAAAAATGGAACTTGTTATATATTCGTTTGGACTTTGTCTTTCGCCCTTTCATTGTTTTAAACCCTCACACAGCAATCCATTTATTTATTTATTTGCTCACGACCTGTCCACAGTTGCAAGAGCAAGGGGGGCGACAATGGCGACCACAATGATTTCCAGCTGAGATGCAAGGATCGGGACATTGACTGTGGGCGTGGACAGACGCTAATGAAGAATCGAAAGTGCTGCCGTTATTCTAACAAATGCGGCCAAAATTGGTCTCAGGAAAAATGTCTTGCATCTAACTGGTATGTTGCATGTCTCTCTTTTACGATACGATTGGATATACGAATTTAATGGCGTTGTGTCGCTTTCTCGTCGTGTCCTTGCATCTTCTATACACAGTTCGTAGCCAATTCATTCAAGTATAGAATAAAGAAGTTTAACATGCATGGTTGCTTTCCACAATGACAGTTGCGAAGATAAGCACTAAATGTGCGATGGCTCCTATGAGAGTGCAGCTGCTAGGAAGATGAAATTCCTATGAAGACTAACAGTCAGGATAGCTACTCGGGTAAAAGATTTTATACAAATAAAGTGTGATATATTGAGTGACACGCACCAAATTGGATACGTTTACTTTGATGACCATAGATTCGAATGCAAAAAGAGGTAGAGGTTGACCTTGATTTTTTGGATGGCAGTATTTATTCCTTTCGCTTAGCTGACGCTCTCGCATCAATGTGACTTAACTACCGAATAATGCTCTGACATCGCTCATGAAACAAATTGATAAATCAAGATAAAGTAATTCTTGACATAATCGAATTCTAAATAAAAATATGCGCAAAATATGAGATCATGCATCGATGATTTGTAATAATTTTTTTCTTGTATAGTAATCTTAATCGAATACTTTGAAAGTGTACAACTATGGGCTTCCGAGACACTTGTGTACACTGTGAATTCTTCAAGTGCACTCGTCCTATTATATATATATATATATATATATATATAATAT
>LUCW03000538.1:0-12248 GCA_001586965.3 Sphaeroforma sirkka
AGTCACATACATGTGTATGTGTGCCGCATGAAGTTGTTAAAGTTTTTTTGTATATGAATAGACAAGTTTGTTCTCACCGGTCAAGGATGTACGTAGTCCCGTTATTGACGTTTACACGATCGTAAGCCGATATATGCACATTTATCAATATATTTAATGGGATTTATGCTTAGTGGCTTTGTTATACGTTAGTTTCGGCTATCTCTTATTTATACGCTGTGCTAGTGCAGATGACGTGTAGTGTGTCTTCAGCAGTCATGCCTAAACCCGTCTACCTTTTGCCTCTATACAGCCGGCTCCTTTTTTATTCTCCAGATTTTATTTCCGTGACACCACCAGACGATGGGGAGGGACTGTATGCTTTGATGATTTCCGCCGTAGTGCCCCGTCCAATTGCACTTGTGTCATCTCTGAACAAGCAAGGTAGGTGTTTATAAATATTTACAGCATTCATTGGTCACCTTATATAAAGCTTAAGACCAGTTGTGTTTGTTGAATTGCTGGAAAATTCGTTGAAATATATGCAGACATCAACAACCAAAATTAGACTGTGTCGCCCCTTTTCACGGAATTGAAAAATGGACTTATTTTTTTGACTAAATTATCCTGTAAGGTTTTATAGCCTCCAACGTATGATTGCATCAATGAATGTATAGTTTACATGTCTACTCGCATAGGCATATGCATGTATATAACCATACGCTCAATCCGATCATATGCCTTGTGTCACGGTCTGTTCATACATGAAGGAAATGTAGGAAGTTATCAAAATGATATACATCGCTGCTCACAGGTGTATAACTATATATATATATATATATATATATATATATGTTTGTATGTATGTATGTATGTATGTATGTATGTATGTATGTGTATGTGTACGTGCGTGTGTGTGTATGTATGTATGTATGTATGTATGTATGTATGTATGTATGTATGTGTATGCGTGTGGTGTGTGTGTGTATGTATGTATGTATGTATGTATGCATGGTATGTATGTATGTATGTATGTATGTATGTATGTATGTATGTATGTATGTATGTGCATGTATGTATGTATGTATGTATGTATGTATGTATGTACATATATTTGTAAACTCTATATATATATATATATATGTGTGTGTGTGCGTGTGCGCGTGTGCGTGTGTGTTGTGTGTGTGTGTGATGTGTGCGTGCGTGTGTGTGTGTGTGTATGTGTGTGTGTGTGTGTATGTATGTGTGTGTGTGTGTGTGTGTGTGTGTGTGTGTACGTGCACATATATCTGTATCTATGTATATCTATGTACATATACATTTGTGCTTGGTGTTTTTATGTTTGGTGTTGTGTTTAATTATATATATACTCGATCGTTCTAGCAGTACTGACAAAAGTAGATTTTGAAGTCAGTCATCGTGAGATGCACGTAAAAGTTGTCAATATTTTAGAACAACATGGGGTGCTCCTATGAGGTATTCGGTACACTGAACTATTACCGGGTAGTTCAAGCTCTTTGTCGGATGTAGCTGGTTGATACAACTTATCACCATATCGATTGTGTATGCCGTAACGACTTTCACACAGTACTCAATGAATATAGCTCAGTGAAGACAACAATTTTGCCACTGATATACACAGGTGTCGGCAATCTAGCACCATTCAGCTACTTCACGATCATTTCACACCACCCACCGACGGTGATGTTCTCTATAATACGAGATTCCAGCAAGGCTGATCAAGGATTCGACAAAGACACACTGGCGAATATCAAAGAAACAGGTACCTGCCAGTGTGTTGTTACTGAATTGACTTATCCACATGAAAACATTCGACAAGCAAAGATCTGAGAACACGAAGTGCGGTACTTGATCTTATATTGCTTTATTATCCAGCGGCATAAATGTTTCGTTGTCAGATCTCGCATCTGCACATCTGTCATCATCCACATCGCACACTGTCGAAGTATTGGCCCGTGCGATCATTCGGGCACCCACTACAATCTCACGGCAAATCGTAGGCACGTATCTACTGAATGATTGTCATTCTGACTCGGCAGCACACAACCAACACGCTCTCATTTGGGCCCATATGGCATGGTTATACTCATTGCAAGTCTTCTGGACTCTGTGTTAGACATAGCACTGTAAGGATAGCACAGTATATGTGCTCTGGATGTATGTGCTGTTGTCGTCCAGACTGTGTGATACATCAGGCAGTCAATTTCTGTGACATAGATCACCTACGTTGATATTGCACAGAATCCCGAAGGGAATTTGCAACCATCATGCGGTTGTTAACAACTTTCAATGGTTGTTGGTTTATGTACTGTAGGTCTGATTTTGTGATATGGTACTGTGCGATCTCGGCGGTATTCCGATTAACTCTAGTTTGCGGATCCGCGACCATTGTAGTTTTTTTTTTGTGTCAATGTTGTTTCCAAGACCACCTGTCTACTGGAGAAATATATGTATCAATAAAACTTGCAGTAAGCCTTGTTTTATTTGGATGCAGTATTCATTGCTGCTCGTGTTTTACCTGCTTTCGTTTTTTGGGTTAGTCACTTAGTATCTTTGTGCCTAATGCCAATTTATACAGCTCGACTACCAACAGGCTATGCAAATTTCTTGAATGTCACCCCACCCCTCCCCACATGCACCCTTTTCTCGATCCGTCGCTCTTGTAGGTGGTATCTACCCCGTACTGTTGCAGTATTTGTGTATGTTTGTGGACTAAAGTTATCTCTCACTCCACATATCTGTCACTCGATAAGGTTGTGGCCTCTTTGTGTATTTGTCTCCTATGACCATATTTATTGAGATTTTTACTTAACGACATGCCTCACAGGTGAGTACGTTGTGCACATAATGAACGAGTGGTACCTAGACGCCGCCAACCACTGCAGCGGGAACTTCGCATCGGACACGAATGAACAATCAGTGGCTGGTTTGACTCCCACTGCCTCCAAAGTAGTCAAACCACCACGCATACAAGAATCAGCTTTCCACATGGAGTGCAAGCTTGTGGATACGTATGAGGTTCCGGACAGAAAGTCGGGGCAAGTAAATGCCACCATGGTAATAGGAGAGGTGGTGATGTTCCATGTAAAAAAGGAGGTTGCGAGTGAGTCACCGAGTGGGTCTCTAGTCGTGGATATCACAAAAGGTTACAAACCGATGAGTAGATTGGGTGGGAATATGTATGGCACCGTAGGCGATATCGTGGATATACCTCGACCCAAAGTATAGTGGGAGACGAAAACTCATACATAAGCAATTATTTTGTAGGGAGTGACATCATATATACGATACAGATTATGCTGCGGGTACTCCAATACATGTACGTATTAGAGCATATTTATATACCTCATGACACATACGCCGCATATTAAGTTCGCCGTAAATTATCACAAGTGTAGGAGCTAAGATGCGTCTAAAATAAACAAGCAAGAGTATTCACTTGCTTATAGGATGTTACTTCTGTGATCATCCCTTAGAGTATCCTTCTTCTCGAAGTTATTATCTTTGAGGAAAGCATTAGCAACACATTCTCCGAAGTCTCGTACACAAGTTTAGTGCACCCGGTTCTTGTCAATTTCTATTCGACCTCAACCAAACTCTATTTTGTGTTGTGTGATATCAAATTGCTAAAATTACAACGATATCGATATGTACCTATGAATACTGCTTCATTCTATAAAAAAACTTTGTGGGTTTTTATCAAAGTAAAGATTCAGCCGATCTGTACAAGATGCTCTAATTACATTCCTGGGTAGCGTCCTACCCCAGGTGATGTCAAATATCACAATGGTCTCCTCTGATTTAGAAATCTCTGTCGAAATGCAAGGCATCTCCATTAATCTATTGCGTACTGTTTGTTCATATCTGACAATGTAGTTTGAAATTTGGTAATGTGATCCGGTTGAATGTGTGCCGAATGACCAACGCTCTCGAGTAAAAAGTCTAAACCATTGCTCTGTTGTATTTGCAGCTATCGTTGATCATTGTATTGCATACTTTCGAATGTCTATATGCTATTTCCACCTAAAATTGTTTATTCTGTGCTGTCGTCGCAACTCTCTCTCTCGGACATTGTTAAGTCATTTTTACATACTCTGATCATTGAATAATGCGTATTTTGAATATATGATCTGTTTACCGCGGAATATAATAGACTATTTTGGTTATCAATTGGGCGATCCAATCCAGCACAGTTTTTCAACCGTCAAATAAATTGTGTTTTTTGTATTAGGGGTTCGTTTATGCTCAAATTGTAGACTTTGGGTCTGCCATTGAACTTCTGGGCCATCATCAACCCGATGGATGTCTAAGATGTCTCATATGAGCGGTTTCGTGCTGCTCGATAGATCAGACACTGTAGTACAACCCCTAGAAACCTGACCCTATTGATTCTGTGCTGGCTCATCAATGCCCTCGGTCATTGCTCTGCTGTGTTTATTGGCTTTGATCATGGTCTCATGAGCAAAGCAACAAGAAAAGTTATTCCCACACGAATAAGTTCTTGTAGTATTTAGGTCATTTGCCAGAGTAAAACGATACAGAAGAGTACATGTATTTCTCCATGGAACGTGTTTATTCGATGTCGTATCAGATCAAGTTTTGTTTTGCATCTTTTAATGAATAACACAGCATATGTGTTCTGTATCGTTATCTTGTGGATTGTATCAATTGTAGACTGCGTGAATCCATACATTACATACAAGTACATATTTATTCAATAGCTATTTAGTGCGCCATTTCTTTGGTTAAGATTTTGTGGTTTAGTTGTTAAGTTCTAGGGGAATGTTAGTTTAAGCCAATAACACCAATTGCTTGTACGTGTAGGTGCCTAGTCCGCTTTGGAAAACTTTACAACTCGCAATATTTGCCGTCTTTAGTTATTTGAAATCTATGGCTTCTATAAACACTGAATGACGGCCATCAATGGCCAGTTAAAAGAAATCGAGTCAAAAAGAAGTATGGTTGTTTTCAATCGTGTATTATAATGGTTTCGCGCTATAATACGATTAAGAGTGGGTCACCTGCTGCTATCGCACATTTCTTGGGTTAAAATGACAATCGTTCATTAACTGATCAATAGTGAGTCTGATCTGTGGGCGAAGGAGTATTTCGTGTTTTCAAGACTCGTCCCAACCTTCCGATATTGAATGGGTGGGTGCGAAAGTACGAGAAGCATTAGAAAAGTTTTCGCGACCTTTGCGAGGCAAGCAATGTGCTTTGAATATGATTGTGGTCAGAATACAAGTACTTATATTTATTTGATTATTTTAGGTTTATTACAAGTTTTACAGTTTATCAGAATAATCTGATAAACTGGGTTTTAGGGTTTTGCTGGTTTTACAGCACATGACTAATGACTCATTTAAGAGTCAGTCATTTTAGGATTACTGTTTATAATTACTAATAAATGAACAACGTCCCCCTCCCTGAGGAGGGAGAACGTTGAGATACAGTTATCTCGCGTATACTTACTACATTTTTAACTTACCATAGAAGTTGTTAGTTTATTAGTAATTACAGAGAAAGCTACAGAATATGAATTAGTCAGTAGCTGGCACATATTTTTTTGTTATAAGTATAACAATTGAAAGACAATGCGAACAGAGAATGTCGCATCAAATTGAACGATTTAGATTATCCGAACGATTTAGATTGAATTGAACGATTTAGATTGGATTAACGACGTGTGGACGACGAGGATGAAGAAAGAATCTACTAATACGAGTGAACCCGAAGAGCGAACATTCCAATCAAGCAGAACATTAACCAGGGTCAACAAGGAAAGTCTCACGACGATCAAATGACGAAATCAGACAATCAGTCAGAATCCACAGATAAGTAGTCATGTGTGAGTACAGGTAGGAAGGTTGTTTTCAGTGTGAGACAAGTACAAATCGTATTGCAAGCTAATGAGCTTAAATTGTATTTAAGAAGTTGTTAGAAGAAAGTTCTTTAGGATCCACAGTAGGGTAATAGAGATGGGAGATGTACATGGTTAGTACCGACTCGGTTAGTACGATGACGCAAAGAATCAGCGGCATACTAGATTATTTTACAAAAGTTTTCAGAATGGGATATTAGGAAGCATACAGAGACACAAGTAAGCACCTGTGAGTTATTAGGAGCATATAAGGGTGGGGGGCGCACATAACACGAACGATGCAAGTAAATACAAGGTTAAATTGTGAAAATGATATGCGAACACACTCAAATCACTAGAACTTCCAGATAAATCAGGTCAACGGAGAGGATCAACAGTATGCACAGAAGGTGTGGTTGACGGCAGCTTAGTTTAGGAGTGCAATAACGAGCAATCGTTCTTAGATCAAGAAGCATATTCCAACAACCGCAACAGCACATGACAAGGACATCACGAGTAAGAAGAGTAAAAGAGGAGCGATGAGGGAAGTTCCCAACAGGGTCCTGCGAATAGGCCGTCATTAGGCCGGAGTAAGAGCTGGCGAGGAGTAGAACAAGAAGTGGCTCCGACTAATGAGGCACTCAACCATATGTTATTGTGGGATGAAGAGTAAGACAGCTGGTAGTGTTAGAGTATATAGACTATCCACACTACTTATGTTAGTGTAGGAAATAAAACAGTCACGAGGGAACCCACGAGTTCCTCGGAGATCGATGTCGAGACGTTATGTGTTTGAAGGATGAAATTTAATAGAAAATGGATATTTATATTCAGTACTCTATCAGTTCATTCGCACACATTTCTGGTTCTCCATTGACAAACAACTCACCAACCATGTCCTACCCCCGCCAAAGTCGTAGACAGCAACTCTTGAATCCTGAGCGCCGCAAGGAAGATGATATCGACCGACGTGGAACTAAACGTCGTCAGTCCCATACGGAACGCTCCGCTCCGCACTCAGGTCAGGCACTGGAGGGGCAACAACAGACACATCTTGGGGCTCCACATATTATTTCCGCGGACGACAAGCAGCCACCAACAGCAAGCAAACAAAATGGACCTGCACAATCTGACGAGGATGTCATATTCGAGGGTGAGACCAAGAAAGTACCCGACCTGCGTGCGGACAGTAGTCAGACTTTTATTGGTGAACAGGTAGCCAGTGAAGGGCTGTCCCTCGTTCGTCTCAGGATACCCAGGGGCCTTATTTCCCAGTAATGACCCACCACGCCTCCCACCTAACAAGCGGAAGCGTTACCGGAACCGTACCAACAACAAGGAAACGGCACGGGAACAATCGTCAGCTCAGAAACTCACGGAGCTGATGACACAACAGCAGTCTCTCTTTGAAAAATACGAACAGAGGTTACAGCGCATAAACGCCGGACGAACTACAATAGGGGCCGGCCGCTAAGGGAGAGTTCTTCTGACGCACACGAACGGGTACAGGCAGTACCAGAGGACGAAGACAACCCTACCTTCCGAATTCAAGGCTGTGAGCGTCCGTTTTATGGACTTGGGTACAAATCACCAGGGTCAGAGGACAGTTCAACCGAGGAGGATGATACTCTGTCTGCCAGTGAGAACACACCAACTTTTCAAGAGTTCGCACATGAACAAGTATTAGCCAGACAGAATCCTCAAGGTAAGCAGGCGGTGAAGAATAGACAGGACCGATTAAGTACGAACCTGCGCCAACAACAGCAACGTCAGTGGGGCGAGAAAGAAGCGCCCAGTGAATATGTACAGACACATAAACGACAAGAGAAGGAGACAACAGTGCCTCCGCCCACACCGGCTAGTATCGAGAAAAGGCGACAGGCGCTACACGCACGGATACTACAGTTAAGTGACGAGCTATGCCAAGCAATCGAGGAGAATAACACGGCTCGAGCTGAAGCTCTTCGGGGCGTGATTGAGACACTTCGAGCTACATTAGAGTCCCGACCGGTAGAGAAGCGTCCCGTACCTTCACCACGTACGTGGCCTGATTGGCCGTCGAACAGATACTACCTACATGATATCATGGAACGGGACACAAGAGGGGCTCTCCTCGAGGCGTTCAAGAACGCACAAATCGCAGGGCTGGACGAGAGTTGGAACCTTACATGGTTTCATAAGGTACTATCTTACTTCAAGGCGGAAAAGTCAACGCTGGACTACATCCGCGACAACTCTGAACGGTTGAAGACATGCACACCTCAACTACAGATCGAACAGATCTGTTCGCACGAAACACAAGCCACTGTCGATCCCGCGTTTCGCAAGTTAGCCAAGGGCCAAAGTCGGAACATGCACACTCCTCTTATGGAACAAATGACACAGCTCATGGAGAACCACAGGAGGGCACGTGAACGGTGCCAGACAGATGCCGACTTCCAACAGAATTTAGTGAACCACTGCATTGTACAACTGTTAGAAGAAGCTCTCAACGGCCGTACGTATGAACGTACTCTACAGTTGCATCCCAAATGGCAACTGATGGAGACACACGAGCTTATACAGCTGTTGAGCCCTGACATTCAGGATGCACAGCAACGTACGGCAGCACATTTCCAGGGTCGCAACAACCGCGAGGGCCTGACGACCAATGGAAGTCGCGACCACACCAATAGCCGCCCCAACCTACAGACGAGTAGACGACAAACGCAGAATTGGACTCAACGGCCCCAACCTACGGTACCAACGACTTGTGCGGGTGCCAGGCACAGGCGCCACCAGGTGGTAGGCACATCCCACGGTGTCACCATTTCAGGGCGTCGCAAGCGGTGAGCGCAGAGGGTCGGGCAAGGCTATACGACAACAACCGTCCTTTGAGGGACGTACAATCGGTACACAGACCGTCCACAACGTCAACCGCAGGACAGGGGCAGAATACATCCCAGACTAGAGACGTAGTTACAATACGTCCGACGCCTCAAGTACAGGTGAATGCGATTACACAGGACGAAGACTTGGCTCCACCATCGGAAGCTACAGAGATTCATATCAACACGATCCTTTACGAAGACTTCGAGCACATGACGTCACCACCAAACCACACCTATGACATGTGGGAGTCGGTAGCCGATCATGCATGAGAGGTGAGGGTGTCTGAGTCGGATAGGAGCTTCATATTTGTTACCACGATTGGAGCAGTGATGGCAATACAAGACCCATTGCTGACGTCAGACAACCGAGTCTATATTCAAGTACAAATCAACGGACGTACGTTCAAAGCCTTGATAGACACGGGAGCAAATAGAAGTTGTATCTCACAGACATCCGCAGACCTCCTTGGCCGACCAATAACTCCGGCACCACCTGGGTCATTTATATATTTAGCTGACAAGGCGGTGCGAACTCCTCGACTGGGGACGACGGAAGTGGTACCTATAAGGTACGGTACCAGAATTATCGACGGTTCATTAGAATTGATGAACTTGCCGACGGGTATAGATGTTATAGTGGGGCAAGATATGTTGAAAGGCTTGGGCCTATACATAGGCGGTATCCAATCGCCACTTGCACCAATAGACCCCACAGAACTAGAAGAGCTCCTCGAACCCATACCACGCCGACAGGCACCTAACACGACGGAACCCGTCGATGTACGCCAACGGTTGGCACAGGATTTGGAAGCCAATGCGAAAATTGCCGACAACGCGCTGTCGTCTGGAAGGGAGTGAGGTAAACCATCCCAGTAACCCATGAACAAGCGTTGCAGATGCGGCGATCGGCGCGTAACTTCGTATCCGATCGATGGCTCCCCTATGTGGATGAACAAGTGAAGAAGTGGTTGACGGATTTGGTGATCACGAAACGAACGACACCAACGACTGTTAATCTTCCTCTCCTTGCGGTACCGACATTCGATGCGGAAGGCAACGTCAAGAAGGTACGCGTGTGTTTTAGACATGCGTGCCGTTAACGCGCTTATTCCTGGTGACCAGTTCCTGATCCCCAAGGTCAACGAACTCATATCTCGCCTCAAGAGTAAAAGTACTACACGACGCTGGACATATCGGCTGCATACCACAGGCTGCCCATCCATCCAGACTCACAATACTTATTTAGTTTTACACACGAACGTTATCAGTACTCGTTCACATCAGCACCGTTCGGTCTTCATGTACTCACGCAGCAGTTTCAACGTACCTTGAGTACAATACTTGATGGCTTACCGGTTCACCACTATATCGATGACATAGTTATCGCCAGTGACGGTTATGACGAACACGTTAGGACGGTGCAGAAGGTGATACAACGCTTAACATACCACAGTTTTAAGCTTAACCCTGCCAAGTGCCACTTCGCTATCTCCGAAGTCATGATCCTAGGGAAGAAAGTATCGGCACAAGGCATTGACATTGACCATGAAAAGCAGGCCAAGCTGATCGACTGGCCCACACCACAACGATACAAAGATATAGCCTCGGCGTTGGGTTTAGCAAATTACCTCCACGAACATCTGCCTAATTTCGCGAACACGGTTGCACCCTTGCGCGAATTTTGCAAACTCAAACCAAAGGAGTTGATAGGTGATCGTTGGGAGGAGAGACATGCACAGGCGTGGCAGGCAATGAAAGACGCAGTGGTGAATGCTGTGGCGTTACACTTTCCGGTCGACGGCATTCCTCTAAACTTGGAAACCGACGCTAGCGATTACGGTTTAGGGGAGCGCTATTCAATGGGTCAACGGTAAGAAACATTACTTAATGTTCTTTAGTAAGACTCTGAACCATGCGCAACAGAACTACGCCACACCTATGAAGGAGTTACTGGCATTGGTATATGGACTGACACATTTCAGGGAATACTTGGATGGGCAACGGTTTGCGGTCTTCACGGACCACAAGGCCCTTGTATATATGAACACACAGCTCAAGCTTAATCCGATGCTTCAGAGATGGCATCATATCATCGCGCCATTCAACTTTACCATATCGCATATACCAGGAGAGTCAAATGTGCTCCCGGACATGTTAAGTAGAGTACACGAGGGACAGCGGAGCAGGACGAACTCGAAATAATGTATACCGACGGCTGGCAGTTATTCCCTAGTTACTTTGAACAAGCGCAACAACACTTTGGACCGAATGACATAGATGTATTTGCGGACCCAACCAACGCTCAGCTTCCTCGGTTCTGGACGAAGGATGATGGGGAAGGAGCGTTTGCCCACGACTGGTCGATAGTCGATGGATGGATGAAACCGCCTTGGGGACAGATACACAGGATGTTACGCAAGATACGAGCCGACGGCGCACGGGCCACAGTATGTCACCATGGGTACCAAGAGCACCATGGTTCGACCTGTTCAAGCAGTTATTGCAGACAGAACCGGTGCTGGTACCACGGACACCACACGTTCCTCAAGTACGCTAAGTACGCATGTGGGAAGACACCATGGGGTCATACCGTAGTAGCACGGGTGGGTCCTCCCAATGGATTCAAACTGGACCCGCTGTTTTCACAGCGACTTGGTTTTGCAGAACCAAAGCATACAAAATATGTCATGTGCTTAGACACAGCGCGAGAAATCTCAGTGGCACTGGCAGATGCAGAGAGGGTCAACCGGCGTTTGCACAAGCGAGTCCGGCGGAGAAACAGCGTCGTACGCAGCTCACGCAAGCGCAACACGAACAAGGACATCATGGGGCGGCGGACACAGTCAACAACTTCTGTCAGAACGGTCACGTTTGGCCAGGGGCACTTGAGTTAGCCACAGAAGTTAAGCGGCAATGTGGCACATGTTTGGGACAGGACACCCTTCGTAAAGGTTTCCACCCGATGATTAGCATCGATGCACTTTACCCGTGGGACCATATTCAAGTGGACTACATCCCGATGCCACTGGAGTCAGACGCAAGAACAATTATATTCTTCACGTCTTGAACATCGCCACAGGCTATTCTATCCTTCGAGCCACACCGGACAAGACAAAGGAAACCACGACACAGAGACACTCATAGAGATTTTTTGGCGAACATGGTTTCCCCGTAAAAATCAAACAGACATGGGAAGGGTTCACCAACAAGTTAGTGGAGCTTCTGGTCCAGGAAGTGGGGATGCTACATAAGGTGTCTCCACCATATCGACCCCCCAAGTGCTGGGCGCGGCAGAACGACGTCACAAGGAGATTACACGTTCTATTCGACAATGCTGTGAGGCAGTTCCCCTTCGATGGGACAGAACGCCTTCCGTTTACGATGCTTTATACCAGAACCTTCGGATATCCGTCGCCATAAGAGTGCACCGTTTAGCGTGTACTTTGGCCGCCACCATGTTCCGTTCGCCGATTTCACGGACGAGTTACCGGATTCTCAGCCGATGACGAATGACACTG
>LUCW03000539.1:0-20000 GCA_001586965.3 Sphaeroforma sirkka
TATATATATCTATGTCTCTATATACCTATGTTTATATAGGTAAGCGTTAAGAATATTTATCTATATTAGTTCTGTTAGCTCATATAGGTACGAAATTATATTAGTGCGAACTCACAATGATTGACCACTTTGAGTTGAATATGATATCTAGTTTCATTAATTCCACAAGATGAGATCAATAACACTGGCATGCCATGGACATGAAAAATCCTCAGCGTGTATCCACTTACTTGAACTCGCAAACCCCAGCCTGTGCCAATAATTGCTACTCGTGGTAACTTTCCGGGGGGTCGTAGCTTCGCTCCCTGTGTCACAGCACCTCTAAGTGTGTCAGGCGAAGTTGAGCCTTCACGCCGTCCATCGGCGTCTGACATTACTGGTTCTGTTTGTAGTTTCGAAGAATTAGCTTTGGGTTATGCCAAACAATTACATATACCTGTGCTTAATCAAAACCGAGCCGAAGTTTATTGATGTCTCTGATGTCAGTAGCTCATTCTCTCTCTGTGTGTCACTATAGAGAGAGCCAGCAGTGTAACACTGCATACCTCTCTGATCACAAAGCATTGCGTTTTTAAGTTATATCTTTTCCGCCGATTTATATCAGGTATGTAAATACATTGTATTTATCGACAATACAATTTACAACAAGAAGAGAGAGCGAGAGAGAGTAAAAGCTATATAAAAACATAATAATATTACGCGGTAGTTGTTCTCTATAATAACCGACATATTGTAAATTCCACGTTTCATGTTGAAAATAACGAATGCATACTTATACATAAATAAATATTTAGTGATTCCCGTCTCATAGCGTTTTTAGTGTGTACAGCACTTGTGTTTTATTATAAAATACACCTCCAATCAAATACCTAAGGCACCTACGCAAGAGTCCATGATCCAACTCTATTTAATTTAATTTTATTTGTATATTTTAAATTTATTAACCAAATCTAGATCTAGAGTTCTCATGCTATTGTGCGATTTAAAAAAAATGCAAGATATCAGTGACAGAGTGTCGGACAGACTGACAATACAAATGATATATATTGATTCATTAATTACTTCGATTTACTACAACGAGCATACTTGGTCCAAACCACCTTCCATATCAGTCAGCCTATGTTATGGGTTATACTCGTGTTTTATCACTTATGGAAGCATATTGACACCATGGATACTTAAAATTAGCGACGACTATTTGACGATTTCATTAGAAAAGTACAATGTTATACTCAGCATCAGTGTATTTGGATCGAGATTTATGTAGGGTACCTGTGATATAAACAACCTAAGGATGGTATCACTACAAGATTGAAGATGAAATTTCCTGCGATCACTGAATATAAACAGCCATTTCGATGCAATTTATGTGTCGTGTATATCCAATTCGCGTACTAACTAATCCCACGTCTCGGTACTGAGTGAGACCCATAACGAGAAGTAAATCGCACTGAACTGAATTTTAACTATGCTTCATGAATATGTGCACTGTATACTAGGTTTCTATCTCGACAGTGTGTTTTGATGTGCTTCCTTTGGTGCCAAAATAGAATACATTATATAAAATAGAACTTTTTTCAAAATAGGTTGTTGTCTCACTAGAATTAGTTGACCCTGACACAAACGGGGATTATTGTCAATACTAGTACTGTAGTTCGTACAAATGTGGTCTGCTTCAGAATAGGTACTATTATTTGCAACAAAGTCGCATGATGGCTGAATCTAAAAGAAAGAGTAAAAGGCACAATAATATCAGCGATTTGGTCTTGCGCAGCCTTTAAATACTATTGAATGTTGATTTGTATCGATCATATTCAAATCAACCGAATTCTGCCCTGGCTATATCTGTGTGCCTGGGCTTGAAGACATATTTATGTGTAGATTTGATTTTATCAGTGAATAGGAACGGTTCATCACAAACTAATCACACAATACAAAATTGATATATTTAAATTATAGTTGCTACATAAGTGAAGATGAACAGTACATATCAAAGCATTGTCTTGAAGTATTTCAAAATTTTCTTACTGTATTCTTCGCACATAGATACAAATGATCGTCAAGAGCAAAATGCCTGTCTTGAATCTTTTGAATCGATAATAGTTCATTCGGAGAATAGTGTCTAGACTCAAGAGTCAAGACTCGAGAAACTCAAGAAGTCTCCTTATAGATACATTAGTATCAATATTGTTCACAGTACAGGCTACTTCCATATTCAGAACTGTAGTCATTTTGAATATCAAATGTCAACGCCACAAGCTTCGTCAACAATCAAGAACGAAAACACGAACTGAGAATTTTTTTAAAACAAAAATACTCGCATACCATATTACAAAATTGAACGATAAATACCAGTTTGTTTCTAATAGATTTCTGTTTATTGTTTTTATTAAAAAACAAAAACAAAATTTATTGTTTTCTTGTTTGTTTAAAAATAACATCCCGGCCAGCGGCATTGTATTATAAATATAGATTTTTTGGGGTATTTTTTTTATACAAAATAACATAGCCTCCTAAATTGCACACCATAACAAACAAACGGCCATCAATCTGTTTCTCTTTTTTTTTATTTCAAAAACAAAAATTGAACAGAAATCCAAAACTATTTATATAGTTAAAGTCAAAACACCTAAACAACGAAACAGAGTATGTAAATAGTAAATATGTTAATTATGTATGTATATAAGTTGTAACTTGCAACTTGTTAGTTGTTGTAACTACATATAAACAATATGTATACTGTATACAACTATACAATGTGTATATTATATACAACTATACAATATATTTACATATTACATAGTCATACACACAACAGGTAAGAGGACTCAAGAGTCAAGAGTCGACTCCGAAGGCAAGGTGTCTTGGAGTTCAAAGAGTCAATACTCCAAACTCGAGTAAGTAGGCTATTTATAGTTTACTTTGACATAATTATAAAAAATACGAATGCATGCAGTCATGCACACACAACAAGAGAGGACAAGGGATACTTTTTTTAATAAGCTGAAAAGATGTTTTTTTTTAAGAAAGCACACAAATAGCAAAAACGTACCAAAAGATCCATCTGAGTTCGGGTATTTAGGATTTTAGGACAGCAGGTCCATGGGACAGAATGCGAGATTCTAAATATAGATAAATATTGTCACGCAATCACGATTCACGAGCTCACGACTGACGAGTGACGCCTCACGCGACCACCTCTGGGTCCCGGGGACGGCTGGGCCGCTGCTAGGGATAATTTTTTTAACAAAATACAATATTAGTTTTGTTTATTTGATTTTGTTGTGTTCAAAAACAAAACCAAAAGACGAAACAAAAAAATGTACAATTTAGGAGGCTACGTATGCAAAAATATAAAAAACATATCATAACAAATCAAAAACGGAACAAAATATTTCATGCTTATTTTGTTTTTGTTTGTATATTTTTTAAAAACAAAAAAACAAAAAAAACCCTATCAGATCAACTGTTCAGGACGTTTTAAAAAAAAAATAACAATTATGTGAGTACATTTGTATGGTTTATTTTATTTATATAAACAATTTAGTTGACAGAGAAAATATCACTCCATTTGGCATTTTTAAACATCGACAGTTCGGCTAGTATTTAAAAAAGTTAAAAACAATATGATTTTTAGGCCCTGAAGGACCAATACTATAGAAGGCCAATAAGGCACGAGATCACAAGTGCTCTTTTTACTGTAATATTTTTTGATATAATTTATTGCATTTTTTCGCTTGGAGAACGGAACGGAGTATCCAATACTATTCGTCGATGAGCAGGCTCCTGTTCTGCGCGCTCATTTACAAGTTTGTGCGATGTTGTTTTCAAAACTCTACTATTAGGGTCACAACATACACTGACAAATCACATTCGCGATTCTGGGATCCTGTGAACTCACAGGCGTACTATTTTAAATGAGTCAGGTCTCAGGCTCTCAGGCTCTCAGGACTCAGGAGTCTGGAGTCTGGATTTGCGCACACTAACAGTCTCAATAAAATAAATGAACGATGTTTGACTAGAAATTTTTGATTTGTTTTTTTCAAACAAAAATATTTATACAATTGTCGGAATGACAACGGTTGACCCTATCATCCAGAATCTGGTGTCAATTTGTATTATTTTGTGACCAGAATCATCTCAATCACATAAGGATGTCCCCAGTATGTACCAACATATTTATTGTTCTTGTTTCTGTAAAACAAACAAAATACTTGCAGGGTTTAGGGGGTTTCTAAACCTATAAATACAGCACAACCAGCACCTTCATAAGTGCAAATAAAACAAACCACGCAATTAAAGGTCAACTTATACAAGTTATATCGCTGGCAAGATGGTTGCTGCAACTGAACAGCTCGTTGGAATCTCGGATAACGAGGACAAGAAAATCACAACCGACTTTAAAGACTTGAGCATACAAGAGGCACTACGGGTATTAGAGACAACCGAGGATGGCCTATCAAGCACGGATGCGGAACAAAGATTGGCTCGCTATGGCCCAAACAAACTCCCGGAGACCGTGAAAAATCCTATCTTGGAATTCCTTAAATTTCTATGGAACCCACTGTCGTGGTGCATGGAAGTGGCGGCAATCATTTCAATCATTCTTATTGATTACATCGATTTCATTCTGATTATCGTTCTTTTGTTGCTGAATGCCGCTATTGGTTATCGCGAGGAAGCGGCTGCTGGTGATGCTATTGCCGCATTAGCTGCATCCTTAGCTCCGCAGGCGAAAGTGCTTCGTGACGGAACAATAAAAACTATTGAAGCTTCACAGTTAGTCCCTGGTGATATTGTGCTCGTTCGGCTCGGCGACGTAGTTGCTGCTGACATCAAATTAATTTGCGCTGAGGATCACGAGCCTTTGCAAATAGATCAGGCTGCACTGACTGGAGAGTCTCTACCTGTTAAGCGTTTTGGAGGCCAATGCGCGTTCTCTGGTTCAACCGTCAAGCAGGGCGAGAGCTTGGCTGTAGTATATGGCACCGGGGCTAACACCTTTTTCGGCAAAGCTGCCTCACTTATAGGTGAGACAGACTCAGATGGCCATTTACAAATAGTGATGTCTCGCATCGGTGCAATCTGTATCATCACCATTACTGTCTGGGTGATTATAGAACTAGCTGTTCAATTCGGACATTATGGACACGAGTGTTCACTTGGCGAGGAAGGATCTTGCCCAACACTCTCAAATATGTTAGTTATTATCGTAGGCGGTATCCCTATTGCGATGCCAACAGTATTGTCGGTAACTTTGGCTATGGGAGCTTATAAGCTTGCATCAAAAGGAGCGATCGTAACGCGACTGACGGCTATCGAGGAACTGGCTGGCATGGACATGCTTTGCTCAGATAAGACGGGCACGCTTACCCTCAATCAGCTCAGCGTGGATAAGAGTAATTTGGAGTCTGGTGACGATTTCACTCCTGACGATATCCTATTGTATGGTGCACTGGGAGCTAAAATCGAGAACGAGGAACCTATCGACTTATGTTGCCACGACGCATATGGTGAGAAGAAGAATACACTTTGGAACGAATACAAATGCACCAAGTATGTACCCTTTAATCCTAGTGACAAGCGCACCATTGCTACGATTGAAGAGGTCGCAACTGGAAAGACTTTCCGTGCATCCAAGGGCGCTCCTCAAGTTATTTTGCAGATGGCCCACAACTACGAGCAGATCAAAGACAAGTTTGAAGGCCGCATCTTGGAATACGCCAGTCGCGGCTACAGGGCGCTAGGGGTAGGATATTCTGACGGTAAGGATAGTGACAAGTGGGAGTTTGTGGGCTTAATTCCAATCTTCGACCCACCACGCCATGATACGAAAGACACCATCGCAAAATGCCTGGAATTAGGGATCGGAGTCAAAATGATCACCGGTGATCAGCTACCCATTGGTATCGAGACAGCCAGACAGCTTGGTATGGGCACCAATATGTATACAACGGAGGTGTTCAAGGACGAACACTCAGGCTTGGTAGACGGTACAATGACGTTATCTGAGCTGGTTGAGAATGCGGATGGATTCGCAGAGGTCTTCCCTGAACACAAGTATGATATTGTCAAACGACTTCAGAGAGAGGTCACATTACTGGCATGACAGGCGATGGAGTGAATGATGCTCCTGCTTTGAAGAAGGGTGACATCGGCATCGCTGTATCTGATGCCACGGATGCGGCCAGAGCTGCGGCTGATATCGTGCTGACGGAAGCGGGATTGGGCGTAATCATTGATGCTATTATCGGCGCTCGAAAGATCTTTCAGCGTATGAAGAGTTATGCTAAGTACACCGTTGCCATGACCTTCCGTATCTGTTTCACGTTCGGTTTGCTGACTGTCTTGTACGATTGGTATTTCCCTACAATTCTAATTGTGCTGCTAGCCATTTTCAACGACGGCGCCATGATTTCTTTATCGAAGGATCGGGTTACTCCTAGTCGTAACCCGGATGCCTGGTTCTTGCAGTCCATCTTCATCAATGGTTTGGTGTACGGTCTATACCTGACATTATCGTCGTGGGCGCTCTTCTACATTGCCTCCCACACCGATTTCTTTGAAGGTGGATCTGCACTGAATATGCAGTCGCTGCAATACACTGTCTCGGATATATACTGTGAGTTTCAAAAAGGGCTCGCTGTTGGTTCAGACAACTATAATCAGTGTGTGGCGGAGGTGACGTGGGAACGACAATCTCGCTTGCGCGCGCTTATGTACGCGCAAGTATCCATCTCTGGAATGGCGCTAATCTTTGTCACTCGAACAAGTAAGTTTTCGTGGCTGGACCGTCCGGGTGTTATGCCAATGGCAGCATTCATATTCTCGCAAATTGTGTCGTCTTTAGTTGCTGGGTTCGGGTTCGGAGGATGGACGGATCCTCTCGACAGTACACCTTGCATTTACTGTGAAGACTTCACCGGTGATGCGCCCCTTTACGGTACAGAGTCGGTCTATGAGGCCTCACTGCTTGGCTGCGGCGCTTGGGTCATAGTTGCCTGGGTTTGGTCAATAATTTGGTATGTGCCGTTGGATATACTCAAATTTGCCATGTCCTATGCTTTGGATGGCGATAAGCCATCGCTATATACACTGGGTATTCGCACCAGGACAGTACCGGTCACAGCCGCATCCCAAGCGAAGCCGAGTGTACCTGCAGGGTCAGGGGCTTTCTCGACAGGAAGACCACGACCTAGTTCTGTTGTCCGTGGCTCAGTTATGTAAAGTACTAACATCACAAACGACGATTCTACATATATTCAAGCACAATATCAAATATAAGGCCAGCTTGCTAATATCAAAATAAATGATATTCTGTGATATTTTTTTTGCCCCATATACTTTACTACGATTATGGGTAGCAGTGTTCGCAGCACACTCCAACAGAAGATGGTGAATAGCTTACCACTTACTAAACATATCTTTGACAGAATTATTTCCATATATATACACAGATATATATATATATATATATATATATACAGATACATATATACTTAGATACATAGATACATAGTTACATATACATACATATTTACATACATGCATATATATATATATATATATATATTCTTGCTAAACATATCTTTGATTGTATCATTCCAATATATACATATACATATATATATATATATATATATATATATATATATATATATATATATATATATATATATAATATTAATATATGCATATATATATATAGATAGATGGATGGATAATATATGTATACTTGATGCACATGGGCTTACGCGCATTATGCACGTGCGTGAGGATGCGTACGTGCATATACATGAATGCGTCATGCACATATTGTAATTATAATATTAATATATATATATATATAATATATGATATCAATATAATATAATGTACATATATATATATAATAATATATAATAATAATATATATAATACAGCACATATATATGCATGGATGCATGGTTACACATGGATGCACATGCATGCATGTTTGCACGTGCATGTATGTATGTATATATATATATATATATAATATTGTTGCCATATATCATATATATATATATATATATTGCTAAAACTTGCCAAATCATTTTGATTGTATCATCATCCAACATATATATATATATATATATATATATATATATATATATATATATATATATATGGATATATATATACTCGATACATACACACGTTACATTCACATGCATAAATACATACAATGCATATATACATGCATATACACATACATATATATATATATATATATATTAATATACATATATATATGCACGTATATATGCGTACATGCATTCATGCATGTGTATTATATACATATATTTTTATTGTATATAAATATTTGGGCGTCGCTCAGATATGTAAAGTACTAACATCAATCATAAATAAACGATGATTTTACATATAATCTAGTATATTATTGTATCAAATAAGCAGTCGTTCCATATGCATTTTTTTATGACAACAATTTATTGGTAGCAGTATCCGCAGTACACGTCAAGAGATGATGGTAAACAGCTTGCTTTTTGCTAAACATCTCTTTGATAGTATCATTTCTTCCGAGAATTTCGCGCGTGTTTTTCAAAAGCCCAGCGACTACGTGTATATCGACATGTCAGTATCGCGTGCTGCTAAAGAGCCTAAAAAGTTTATACTCAACACAATTTGCCGTGAACAAAGATTTCGCTCAAAATTTTAATTTGCTGCCGATCACAACTTCCAGGAATAACTCAGTATAGCTAGTAAAAGTCGAACATACATTAGTTTCATGAATTGTACACTAAAAACAGAATTAAGCTTGCGAAGTACGAATAACTTCCCAGTTGATGTATCGAAAGTAATTAACGCGCCAACACATGATAGCTTTACATATTGCGACCACACACACACACACACACACATATATATATATATATATATATATGCATTATATATCTATATATATATATATATATATATATATATATATACATATCCATACATATATATATATATGTATGTATGTATGTATATATATACATGTATATATATATATCAAATCCCATCCATATATATATACATATACATCCGTATATATATACGTATGCACACACATATGTATATGCATACATGCATGTATACATATTACATGCAATATATAAACATGCATACGTGTGTGCATGTATATATATATATATACATATATATATATATTCATATATATATATAAGTTATAATATATAATACATATATATATAATATATATATATGGACATGATGGATATGTATGCATATGTATGTATATATACATATGTATAATATATAATACCAATATAGATATGTAATAAATATACATATATAATAATATATAATATATCCTTAATATATATATGTTTTTTTTTGCAAAATATATGAAACAATATGGAACAATATGGAACAATAATACATAAGCAATATAATATGTGTATATGTATGTAATGCATATATGCCATATATATATAATAATAATCCACCATAATATATAATAACAACCATACATGTAAATATCAATACATACATGTGTAATATCCATAATAATATATATTATTGCACGCACTTGCACGCACATGTCAACAATATCAGCCAATGTGTAATGTATGTATACACATATGCATATTGTATATGTATGTACATATATAATGTTACGTATACATGTTGTCATGTAATGTACGCATGATGCATGTGTAATTGCAATCATTATAATACAATAATATCATACATGTAATATATATAATATGCATATACACATATGTTATACAATATTGCATGTAATAATATATAATAATAAGCATAATAATACATATATATATATGTTACATATAATATATATATATATGATATATATATATATATATGTATAATAATATATATATATATATATATATATACATGCATGCTATATGTATATATAGCCATATATATATAATATACATATATATAAAAATGTATGTATATGCAATGTATTATATGTATGTGTATGTATATATATATATATATTTTGATATATAAATATTTATATATATCATTTATATATGCATATCATATATGCATATATATGTATACATACATATATATATTATATATATATATATATATATATATATATATATATATATATATATATATATATATATATATATATATATATATATATATATATGTATATGTTTTGAATGGACCATCAGCATAGGTACCCTTGTGACATGTCATGGCCTTGAGCAGTCCTCATGACATACCCGCTTACTTGAATTCTCATGCCCCATTCTGTCCCATTAATTGTTTTTTTTTTGCGGTAGTAGTTTTGCGAGGGGTGGTAGTTTCGTTCCCTTTGGCACAGCACAACTAATAGTATCATGCCAGGTTGCGACTTCACGCTGTTCATTGACGTCTGAATTTATTGTTTCTGTTTACAATTTCGAACAAAATATCTGAATTCTGCCAGACAATTTCATATATTTAATTGTGTCCGATGTCTCTGATGGACCTCTCTCGCTCTCTCTCTCTCTCTCCACAGTCTAATAGTCTGCACTCTACACTATCTACAGTCTACACGCTACACTCTTAAGTCTACAACTCTACACTCGCTGGCTCTAGGTCATCGATTCATCCTGCTGGCTGCTGATCACTGTGATCAGTGAACAGTGATGGCAATTGCGCTTTTACGATTTTTAAATATTTTCTTTTGTCGGGGGAATTTTTTATGAAGGTTTTTAAAAAAAGAGCATGATGTTTATTTTTTGAGTAATGCTTTCGCAAAAGTCTAAATATTTAGATGAAAAAATATGTATATGCTCCTTTGTTTTTTGGTTTTAAAAACAACATAATACTGTATAAAGTAAAGTCTAAATACATATGTAATTATGTCGTAAATATGTACATTTTCTTTTACAAATTATTTTTTACTATAAATATGTAAGAAAAACAAAAGCAAAAAAAAAAACTGTATTTTCATATTTTGTATTTTAATAAAAGAGCCCCTCCTAGGCTTCTTTGAATTTTCGCCGATTTTAAGATTTTCTTTCCGATGAGAAACGGACGATGTCTATGAGGGTGTGTACACTTTACTCTCTACTGTCTATGAAGTGAATCAGAGAGCTTGCTACGCGTTGGCTACGCGTTTGGTTTTGTATCGGCTACGCTGTGGCTTCATTTGGGGGGGGGGGGGGGGGGGTTTCTCCACAAATCACGTTGAAAATAGTGTACAGGTGTTAAATTTTTTAAATTTCATCGTTAAGCTAACTTTTGAACTAAAATAACTACAGTATTACTTCCAACGAGAAAAAGTCTCTAAACTTCCCTACCCTTCGATTGGTTGATATGTTTGATGCCGGGCTAATCGTACAATCCCCATCGGAAAAGATTTTTGGGTCATTTGTATAGGAGTAAAAAAATCAAGGAGGCCTCTTTTTTTACATAACAAACAGTTTTTTTTTTAACAATATCAATATATATATAATTTATCACAAAACTTGAGAAGCAAAAATAAATTGCTGATATGTATGAGCGGAATACATACATATATAGAAAATGGCTTTTAAAATAGGAGAGGGGGGATTTTCACTATGGAGGTTGACCCAGAGCCTCAGAGGTACCTTTTAAAATCAATCTCATTGGAAGTTAGACGGTTCAAATTCTTCTTCTTGACGAGTTTAAACGTATGCTTAATCACATCTATGAAGAATTCCAGTTTGTGGCAGAACTGGGCCAATCTAGCCACACGTAAGCGATAGACAAGTCCATCCATACCTAACAGGCCTTTCTGGCATTATAGCATACTATTTTAATGGTCTATGGGGGGCTATATGTGCGCGTATAGCGAGTCAGGATGTGTATTTCGGGTACCTCATATTCTAACCAGTACTTTTATTACCAGTGAGGGAATGAGGTGCCCAAAATGCACGTCCAGACTCACTATACGCGGTAGTGATAAACCGAATTTATCCCGATTCAACTACGGTGTAGAAATATAATATAATTCTCGCTCACTGAATAGAAATAGACATCTAGATGTAATTTAGTTGACAAAAATAACGAATTTGTATGACAACTTACCCTATATCGTGTGGTTTGAAAGTCAGAATCTATGTCGGGAACTGAACAGAACTGACTAGGAGTCAATTCGATCCTTTACGAAAATGCGTACTACAACAAGTTTAAGACTTCTACCTCCGTTGCGAATGCAGATCATGATATCGGTGCGTTTCTTTTGATACCAAAATAAAATGAACTGTTCAAAATATTAATATTTCTAAATGCTGTTATATTACTATATCTCAAATGCATTAGTGAACATTCAACAGTATCCACGAAAGTATACTAGTAATTATGCCGGCCGCTCACGAGTAGGTGCTTCATTTTGAACAGGTCCGCATGACGACAGGTGATTCTAAAATACAAGCAATTCTAACACACTCATATCAGCGATATGTACTTGTGTAGCATTTTAACTATCTGCTAATACCAATTACATATTATTGAATAATAAATACATCGATCATATTCAAATTCCACACCTGCCACTAGGTGTTTCCGTGTACTACCATGAACTTATGAAGATATACACGCGCCGGCATGAAGACAAATTTGTATGCGAGAATTTCAAAAATTTGATTGTGCAAAATTTGATTGTACAACAAACTGCGAAGTGCAAACAGCAATGCAGACTGTACTCTGTAGTCTGTAGTTCTGTACCCTGTAGTGAATAAAAAGTATTCATTACGAACCAATTGTCGACATTTATAAACGGATAATTATTTAATTTATAGTTACCGATAGCTGAGTGAAGATGAATGTTATGTATAATGAGCAGTATGTGCATGCAGCGCACAGTGTACAGTCCACATTTGACATTGGCACATTGCACATGACTAAAAAAAAGGTTTTAATAATAGCCTTTTAAACACTTTCTCTCTGTGATAGTTCTACGGTGATACACTGATAGTTTTAGTATGTCCTGTATTGCCTTCTCCGCACGGCCATGACATATCACATATGTAGTCAAAAGTTCGTCAAGAGTATTGACTCATGCCTCATGGCCACTCATGGCTCATGCATCTTGCAACGAGATGCCGATTTTTTTATTGGTTGAATTTTTAGCATGGATATTCTAATTGAAGCTTCATGCGACATGCATAGCATAGCCATCTTTTCAATTTTCAGAACGCTGTCGTTTTAAACAGATCAGATTTTTTCCTTCTTGTTTTGATATTTCTAAAAATACCAACAACAAAAAAAGTAACACATCAACAAAAAGACAACTCTAAAAATAGATTATTATTTTTAAAAGACATATAAAAAAGAGCATACATACAAAAAAATTGTTTTGTTTTTTTATAGATTTTCAACTTTGACAAAAAAAACGTATGTAAATATGTACATGTACGCCGTGAAGACTGAAGACTGAAAACGGTACGGCCCCGTACGGGACTACGCCACTACTGACGACGGGCCTAAGCTCAATGCATAAATTATTATTTTTTCGAATAACCATTAAGGTTGTAACTTTTATATCTCAATAGTATCCTTTCATACATGCTAGGTGCATTTTCCAGGTCACTCAGGTGACAGTCGTCACAATGGAAACGCTAAATCTCTTTTGATTGCGTATTAACAATTTCGTGGCCAAAAATTTCCAACGATCGGACAGCTTATTGAGTGCAGTTTACAAAACAACTTTGTAGCTGATTTGTCCTAAATTAAAGTTATAACTTTTAAAAAAAATCAAAAACATAAACTTATTGAGCTTAGCGACGGGCTAGGGTGTACAGCCAGTCAGCCATACTGATACTGGTGTCGCAAATATTTACTCCATTGTGCTCACTGTCAAAAGACATATATTCGTTCAATGAGCACGAGACCAGGTCAGCAGAGGAAGCTCAGGAACCATTTTTGGTAGCCTTGTCAGTTATCATAATATTGTGATATGTAGCAGACTAGCAGTGTACATTGTACAACTGTTGAACAGTCGCAGTCTCGCAGAGTCTGAGTACATAGTACACACAGTCGAGGCTCGAGAGTCGAGACCCAAGAAGGAGTCAACTGCTACACGAGAGAGTGCAATGTTTTGTACACTATGTACAACGAGCAAGAGTACAAACTACTTAGCACATACACAGTTACACACACAGTTCAGTCACACTGTCACTGTGTCACACACACACACAGAATTTTGATACGGACGGCTGGGTAGCTGAGAGTACTACTGACTCCTGAGTAACTAAGAGTCCCATATGTACTCCTGAGATGCTAATCTGTTTCATGTAAGTTGTTGTTGTTGTTTTTAAAAATAAATAAACACAAGTCAGTTGACACTTGACACTGACGTGTTTCGTGACTCGTGAAACTCGTGACTGACCCTTTGCCAGTTCAGAACTTCAGTGTTCTGAACTCATGAAGTTTGTTCTGACGAGAGACTGAGCGAGAGAGTTTGTTCACTGTTCCAGTGTTCCAGGGTTCACTTCAGTGTTCACTGTTCAGTGCACAGTTCAGTTAATAGTTATCGCTTACGATTAGTTCAGTACATACTCCAATGTTCAGTTATTCGCAATTCACAATAAGTTCACATCCACACAAGAAAGAGAGTTCACATTTCAGTCATTTGACGATTTCTCACCGAAAGAGAGAGAGAGTTCACAAGTTCTCAGTTCTGTCCGGTTCGTTCACTTATTTATCCTCCTACAAATTATTTTTCTTTGGTGCTTTTGTAAAAAAAACAAATATATACAAAAATGTAAATATGTATTTATAGATGTCACAACATATTTATGTACATAGTACGTATGTCCCGTGACTTTTCAGTTTTATTTTTTTAAAAGAAATAATTAAAATATCCTGTGGACTCCTGGAGTCCTGCCGGGATCCCGGCTGTGACTACTTATTACTGACGACTGAAGTCTTAAATATAAAATAGTGGCCTCTGGCGACTGGCGACTGACGAGAGATGAGTAACCGACCGGCGCCGCCCAGCGAGGCAGTGACGCCACTGCCCAGCCACACAAACAGAATATTTAAACGAATAGACGATAGTTTTGGCTACTCATTATTTTTTAAACATTAGGCTCTCTTTTATATTTTATTAAAAGTTATAGCGTTTAAAAATTCTCCGGTTTCCAAAGCAAAAAAAGTAAAATATTTTTAAACAAATTAACCAGAGTATATAGAGCATCTCTGATCTTGTGTCAGACAGACTTTGTATGTCCTTCTCATTGTATCGGTCCATTAGGGCCTTCAAATCAAATTTTTAACTTATAGGGAGTGATTTTGTTCTGACAAAAGTTGAATACTGTATAAAGTAAAGAAATAACATAATAATTTTAAAAATACATAAATAGAAGCCAAAAATCAAAATATTTCAAAAATTGATACAAAATAGAAAAAACAAAAAAAAACATGACTCGGCCTTTCTACTACTCTCTACTCTAGAGAGAGAAAAAAATCAAAAAAAAATCCTGACCGGACTATTGTCCGAAGAACAATTGATCTGATGTACATATGTATTTGAATTTCATAGCCTTCTAAAAATATTATTCTTTACTATTTGTTTTTTAAAAAATAAAAACAAAATAATCATTATAGAAACCTCGTGACTCCGTGAGCCGTGGGCTAGTGGCCCGTGTGGCCGGGACTCTTAAGCCCTTCAGCCCTGAGCCCCCTGAGGCATGAGCCCTGAGCCAGTAATTTTTTTTTTTTTTAAATCCTTGATACATATGTACTTAGGTAATTATGTTTTTTTGTTTGTTGTAAAAAACCGAAAACAAAACACAAGGCTATGAAAATAACATTTGAATTCTTTACTTTTAATTTTTGTTTTCAAATTGAACACTATTTTTACATATGTACTCACGTAAAATTTGAATTTTTTTTTTGGGTTTGTTGTATTCGTATCGACAAGCTGTGCATTTTGAATCGAATCGTATAAATACAGCACAACCAGCACCTTCATAAGTGCAAATAAAACAAACCACGCAATTAAAGGTCAACTTATACAAGTTATATCGCTGACAAGATGGTTGCTGCAACTGAACAGCTCGTTGGAATCTCGGATAACGAGGACAAGAAAATCACAACCGACTTCAAAGACTTGAGCATACAAGAGGCACTACGGGTATTAGAGACAACCGAGGATGGCCTATCAAGCACGGATGCGGAACAAAGATTGGCTCGCTATGGCCCAAACAAACTCCCGGAGACCGTGAAAAATCCTATCTTGGAATTCCTTAAATTTCTATGGAACCCACTGTCGTGGTGCATGGAAGTGGCGGCAATCATTTCAATCATTCTTATTGATTACATCGATTTCATTCTGATTATCGTTCTTTTGTTGCTGAATGCCGCTATTGGTTATCGCGAGGAAGCGGCTGCTGGTGATGCTATTGCCGCATTAGCTGCATCCTTAGCTCCGCAGGCGAAAGTGCTTCGTGACGGAACAATAAAAACTATTGAAGCTTCACAGTTAGTCCCTGGTGATATTGTGCTCGTTCGGCTCGGCGACGTAGTTGCTGCTGACATCAAATTAATTTGCGCTGAGGATCACGAGCCTTTGCAAATAGATCAGGCTGCACTGACTGGAGAGTCTCTACCTGTTAAGCGTTTTGGAGGCCAATGCGCGTTCTCTGGTTCAACCGTCAAGCAGGGCGAGAGCTTGGCTGTAGTATATGGCACCGGGGCTAACACCTTTTTTTCGGCAAAGCTGCCTCACTTATAGGTGAGACAGACTCAGATGGCCATTTACAAATAGTGATGTCTCGCATCGGTGCAATCTGTATCATCACCATTACTGTCTGGGTGATTATAGAACTAGCTGTTCAATTCGGACATTATGGACACGAGTGTTCACTTGGCGAGGAAGGATCTTGCCCAACACTCTCAAATATGTTAGTTATTATCGTAGGCGGTATCCCTATTGCGATGCCAACAGTATTGTCGGTAACTTTGGCTATGGGAGCTTATAAGCTTGCATCAAAAGGAGCGATCGTAACGCGACTGACGGCTATCGAGGAACTGGCTGGCATGGACATGCTTTGCTCAGATAAGACGGGCACGCTTACCCTCAATCAGCTCAGCGTGGATAAGAGTAATTTGGAGTCTGGTGACGATTTCACTCCTGACGATATCCTATTGTATGGTGCACTGGGAGCTAAAATCGAGAACGAGGAACCTATCGACTTATGTTGCCACGACGCATATGGTGAGAAGAAGAATACACTTTGGAACGAATACAAATGCACCAAGTATGTACCCTTTAATCCTAGTGACAAGCGCACCATTGCTACGATTGAAGAGGTCGCAACTGGAAAGACTTTCCGTGCATCCAAGGGCGCTCCTCAAGTTATTTTGCAGATGGCCCACAACTACGAGCAGATCAAAGACAAGTTTGAAGGCCGCATCTTGGAATACGCCAGTCGCGGCTACAGGGCGCTAGGGGTAGGATATTCTGACGGTAAGGATAGTGACAAGTGGGAGTTTGTGGGCTTAATTCCAATCTTCGACCCACCACGCCATGATACGAAAGTCACCATCGCAAAATGCCTGGAATTAGGGATCGGAGTCAAAATGATCACCGGTGATCAGCTACCCATTGGTATCGAGACAGCCAGACAGCTTGGTATGGGCACCAATATGTATACAACGGAGGTGTTCAAGGACGAACACTCAGGCTTGGTAGACGGTACAATGACGTTATCTGAGCTGGTTGAGAATGCGGATGGATTCGCAGAGGTCTTCCCTGAACACAAGTATGATATTGTCAAACGACTTCAGGAGAGAGGTCACATTACTGGCATGACAGGCGATGGAGTGAATGATGCTCCTGCTTTGAAGAAGGGTGACATCGGCATCGCTGTATCTGATGCCACGGATGCGGCCAGAGCTGCGGCTGATATCGTGCTGACGGAAGCGGGATTGGGCGTAATCATTGATGCTATTATCGGCGCTCGAAAGATCTTTCAGCGTATGAAGAGTTATGCTAAGTACACCGTTGCCATGACCTTCCGTATCTGTTTCACGTTCGGTTTGCTGACTGTCTTGTACGATTGGTATTTCCCTACAATTCTAATTGTGCTGCTAGCCATTTTCAACGACGGCGCCATGATTTCTTTATCGAAGGATCGGGTTACTCCTAGTCGTAACCCGGATGCCTGGTTCTTGCAGTCCATCTTCATCAATGGTTTGGTGTACGGTCTATACCTGACATTATCGTCGTGGGCGCTCTTCTACATTGCCTCCCACACCGATTTCTTTGAAGGTGGATCTGCACTGAATATGCAGTCGCTGCAATACACTGTCTCGGATATATACTGTGAGTTTCAAAAAGGGCTCGCTGTTGGTTCAGACAACTATAATCAGTGTGTGGCGGAGGTGACGTGGGAACGACAATCTCGCTTGCGCGCGCTTATGTACGCGCAAGTATCCATCTCTGGAATGGCGCTAATCTTTGTCACTCGAACAAGTAAGTTTTCGTGGCTGGACCGTCCGGGTGTTATGCCAATGGCAGCATTCATATTCTCGCAAATTGTGTCGTCTTTAGTTGCTGGGTTCGGGTTCGGAGGATGGACGGATCCTCTCGACAGTACACCTTGCATTTACTGTGAAGACTTCACCGGTGATGCGCCCCTTTACGGTACAGAGTCGGTCTATGAGGCCTCACTGCTTGGCTGCGGCGCTTGGGTCATAGTTGCCTGGGTTTGGTCAATAATTTGGTATGTGCCGTTGGATATACTCAAATTTGCCATGTCCTATGCTTTGGATGGCGATAAGCCATCGCTATATACACTGGGTATTCGCACCAGGACAGTACCGGTCACAGCCGCATCCCAAGCGAAGCCGAGTGTACCTGCAGGGTCAGGGGCTTTCTCGACAGGAAGACCACGACCTAGTTCTGTTGTCCGTGGCTCAGTTATGTAAAGTACTAACATCACAAACGACGATTCTACATATATTCAAGCACAATATCAAATATAAGGCCAGCTTGCTAATATCAAAATAAATGATATTCTGTGATATTTTTTGCCCCATATACTTTACTACGATTATGGGTAGCAGTGTTCGCAGCACACTCCAACAGAAGATGGTGAATAGCTTACCACTTACTAAACATATTTTTGACAGAATTATTTCCATATATATACACAGATATATATATATATATATATACAGATAAATATATACATAGATACATAGATACATAGTTACATATACATACATATTTACATACATGCATATATATATATATATATATATATTCTTGCTAAACATATCTTTGATTGTATCATTCAATATATACATATATATATATATATATATATAATAATATATATATATATATAATATATATATATATATATATATGGATATATATATATATATACATAGATGCATGTATGCATGCACATTGATGGACACGTATTAATTACGTATATGCGTGTGCATGCATGCGTTAAACCATTCATTGTGTAATGCATTAATATATATATATATATTATATTATCATGCACACATATACATGTAATAATATTTATATACATGTTATGTATAATAATAATAATAATATATATATATTATTATATATAATATAATATTATACAAATAATATATATAATACATAGCTGCATACACATGCCATACATATGCATGGATGCATTGTTGCATGGATGCATTATGCATTACGTTTGCATGCATTGCGTATTTATTATATATAATGTGTATGTATATACATATATATATATATAATATACATATTATTATTCTTGCAAAAACATATCTTTGATTGTAATCATCCAGTATATATATATATATATAATATGTAATGTGTAGAAATAATAATATATATATATATATAATAATATATATAATATATATATATATATATATATATATATACCCGACATATAGTCACATCCCACATGCACAAAACGCGTGTATGTATATATGCATGTGCATGCACATGCATATGCATGCATAATATATATATATATATATATATA
>LUCW03000539.1:22500-30000 GCA_001586965.3 Sphaeroforma sirkka
TCAAGGCGCCATTTTTCTTGATTTCTTATTTGGATGCGGAAAACTATACTTTTATTTTTAAATATGACAGAAATACTAAATAGCTCAGCATGATCATCCACATATGTCTTTGCTATTTCTAAAACAGTGGCCTTCGCCAACAAATGACTCGCAGAGCCAATGGGCCATAAAGTGCTCTATAATATTTTAAAAAAACGTTCGAGAACTCCAAAGGTATCGATTTCGATAACGCTTTGAAAATTCATACTTTTAAAAACAGTTTTCTGAAAAAAATGGGTTTGGGGCAGATCATAGCCTCTTTTTTTTAGACCAAGAAGGAACTAAATATGTACACCCCTGTCCAAGAGACCTAAGAACACCCCCTGTCATTTGTGATGGCTGCAAAATTCTGGGAAATATGTATCATACATAAATACATACATCAATAAGCCATATGTACTAACGGAAATTAATTTCAGAGCCCCTCAACCTCACAGGCACAAACAGAAATCTCCCCGATTTCCCACTAAATAGCCAACTAAATACTATAAATAGCCATTTATTTGCACAAGAAGGATGTACATATGGGTCTACTAGTAGAGAGAGTAGTGACATTCTAGTGACTTTCACTCTAGTGGCTTTCTAGAGAGGGCCGCAGCGCTATGCTGTGTCATTATTTATAGGAGGCTATGCATGTTCTTTCTGGAGGCTATACTATGCACTTGTTGCGGTAGACGAGTCCTAAAACCTCAAATTAGGTGTCATGATATATAAACTAGAAACTCGTTGCCGTTGAACGTAAATGCAATAACGATTTGATTCTATACGTTTTTCACAACTTGAACGCAAAAAGAATGATTTCTACAACGTTCTAAAACTTCTAAAACGAGGAACGAACTGAGGACAGTGAGGTATGTAGGCAGGTAGCCCGGCGATAATTATGCATCATGTGTACATTAATAATTAATTTATCATATACACATACAGATAAAGGCACCTGATGAAATCATTACATTAGAACAGCCAGTGTTATTCACATACATCCTGCAATAGCATTAGCTACCGTTGAAGCCTGCATCATAATTAGGAAATCGTTAGGAAGCTTTCCGTTCGCGAAGCCGTGCTAATAAGAACTCACACACTCTCTTTCACTCTCTCATATATCTTTATATATTTCTTTATATATATGACTACTTGAATAGTGAATGCCAGAAAAGCTAGTTACAGACAGTATTCAATATGAAAGGTAAAACTGTACACACAAGTATACCCAGGGTGGAGAGCGAGCATACCGTGCGCTTCTCATCGTTATCCACTCCTACGTTAGTAGGCACATTGATATTGCTGTTTGCACCTGCAATTGTATACTCTATGGTATTCAGTGTTGAACTCTGGTCTGTGCAGGCCCAGAAGGTCATGACAGCGTGTGCCGCTTGCCTATTCCTATCTCACTTTGGACCCAAATACTATGAAGAAAATATAGTGGAAAATGTCAAAATTACCTGCAAAAAAAACGCAGAGAATATTGCTATATTAAAGGTGATTGAAAGCTCGTTATCGCAGTATCGACCCACGTTTTGGGGTCTCTCGGGACACACGCAGTCGGTAATGTTTGCTTATTGGCCTCTTAGTATAGTGTTCAACGTAGGAAAGGATTCCGCGCTACAATTTGAGCGCGAAACACTAACTATGAGCGATGGGGGTATAGTGCAATTGGATTGGGCAAACCACGACGGCTATGAACTGGTCAGTGAAGAATTTGATTCAAATAGAACCCCATGTGGCGCGGATCTAAACTCGGTCACCGAAGCACCTATCTTACTCATACTGCCGGGTGTTGTAGGAAAATCAGCAAATGCATACGTACATAGGTTAGGCGTGGTAGCAAGGAAGGCGGGCTATCGAGTATGTGTGAAAGGATACAGGGGTATTGACGCACCCATGACCGCATTTTTGCCAGAAACGGTATGAAATATATCTGTTAATTAATAGCAGTATATGTATTCCATATACAAGTATGAATATCCGTTCAAACGTATATATATATATATTTATATATTATTATATATATATATATATATATATATATATATATATATATATATATATATATATATATATAATATATAATATATATATATTTATATATATATATGTTATATATATATATATATATATATATATATATATATATATATATATACATACATATATATATATATATATGATGATGACATGTGATGTGTATAATATATATATATATAAATATATGTATATGTACATCAGGACATATATATATATATATACATACATATATGTAACTATAATATATATACATGCACATATTTTCTTTTTCTGTAATCTGTTTATATTATTATATATTATATGTATATATATAGCCATAATATATTATAATATTATATATATGTATGCTTGTTGATTATATATTACATTTTTATGTTATGTGTATACATATATTATATATTCATATATATATGTATATATATATATTATACATATTACATATATATTTTATATATATATATATATATGGTTATATATATATATATATATTATACATATATATATATGTATATATATATAGTTATACAAACATATATAAACATTATATAATATATGCATATCGATTATATTTATGTATATATGTTTTATATATGATATTGATGCATCACACACACACACACATACATATATATATATGCATATATGTATATATATATATATATATATATATATATATATATATATATATACATATATGCATGAGAGTGGGTTAGATTGGTTGGGTGAGCGTGTCTTTTTTGGCATGAATGAATATTCATATGTATATGTATTAAATATTTAAACATACAAACATACAATACACATATACACGTGCATGCATATATATATATATGCAATGATGTGTGTTTGTGCGTATTGTGTGCATGTGTGTGTGCATTATGTATTATGCATATATGTGTTTATCACACACACATATATATATATTATTATATATTATATATATATATATATTATATATATATATATATATATATATATATATATGTATGTATATATATATATATATATACTTTTATATTCATATCTACCCATTTATTTTTTATATGTGTGCATATATGCAAACATATATATCTTCTCTGTCATTTGTTTCCAGAAATATATGTTTATATATGTATGTGTGTTGTAAGTGTGTTGTTTTGTGTTTTATTATTATTATATATACATATATATATATATATATAATATTATAATATATATATATTATATATACATTATATATATATATATAATATTATATATATATTATATATATATATATATATATATACATATATATATATGGATGGATGCACACACATATATATATATTATATATATATATAAGTATATAAACGTATCCATATATATATCTTTGTATATTTTGTTTTTCATTTTATGTATATATATGTATAATGCAAATTTGTTTTGCTTTGGATATATTTGTTTTCATTTTCTATATATATATATATATATATAACATATACGCTGCATGTAAGCATAGTATGCATGCATGCATGCATGTATGTATGTATGATTCATGTATATATATATGCATGTATGTTTTGTATTTATGCGATATGTATATGATGATATGCATAAAGATATATATATATATATATATATAGGTGATGTGTGTGTGTTTGTGTGTATATATTGATATGTACATGTACATGCACATTTATATATATATATATATATATATATATATATATATATGTGTGTGTGTGTGTGTGTTTTTTGCCTGTTTGTTTTGTGTATATTTGTGTGCATCTTCATACATTGTATATTTTATGTATGTATATATACATATATATATATATATATATATATATATATATATATATATATATATATATATATATATATATATATATATATATATATATATATATTGTTAACTGATCCGTCTATCTGCTGAGGACCGACGCGCGTTCTCATCTGCATGGACTTACCCTCTTTATTAATCGTCTCAAGTGGGGGCCTCGTTCTCTCGACGATCTGCACGAAGTACTGGAGATCATCCAATCCCGTCACTCGAATGTGCCAATCGTTGGCGCGGGCTTCAGTTTTGGTGGGCTTTGTCTGCAGTCTTACGCTGGGTCACCTGCCAACTACAAATCGAAGTTATTAAGAGCTGCAGTCTCGTTCTCCGGATGCTTCGATCCTGAATTCATTTACACCGAGGGTGTACTCAGGCATCGTCTCATGCCGTACGACTTAGGACTATCCCTGTCCGTTGTCAATGTAAGTTGAGTCTCGTACGAGATTTTTTATGCGAGGTTTGTTATGATCTTTCTCGAGGCATATTAGAATCTAGCTGGAAAAGGTAGAAGATAATAGTTTTGGCTTGGTCCAATTCTGCTTCTTTTGGGTTTTGTGCACAAGAGAGCAAGCGGCGTACGTTCTATTCGATGCAATTGTTTGTGTAAAGTAGGCTGTGTCCTTCTGAGCTTAACAGAGAACTACTATATATCAAGATTCACGCATGTACTTTCTTGGCTACGTTCTTATGCATGCAGGACATGAAGCCACATTTCGAACTAATGGGGAAGCACTTGGGCACAGATTTGGGCAAGGTCCTGAATGGGTCGCGATCCATGGAAGCTTACCACAATGCTATCACAATTCAAGCTATGGGCCTCTCCACTACAGCCGAGTACTGGTTGATGATGGGCCAATTCCATCGCCAACTGATGCGTAGTATAAACGTGCCTTTACTGAGTTTATTAGCGGACGACGACCCGTTGATACCCCCGAAAGTGTCTGCGGGAGCTGTGGAGAGCATCACACAATCCGATGGGGCGATTCTGGTACAGACCAAGCGAGGCGGCCATGCGGGCTTTTTCGAGCACTCCACAGGAGAGTGTTATGCGGATAGAGTGGCGCTCGACTTCCTGAATGCGTGTTGCAGACGTTGTGTGGATTGAATGGATTCGCATTACACCAGACCTGTTTGTTTGCCTCAAGTGCATATTGGTAGTGGATCATGTACTCCGTCAAGATAGGTGACATCTAACTGTCACAACTTTGACATGCTTTTTATATACACAAGCACGCGATGGCTTAACCAGGAATGTCTCGCACACTGCGTTTGTGTGGCGTCTCGTTGCTACGTTCCTCAATTACGCAAGCGAGTGAGAGAACATACACTGTGCACACGCTCATACATGAAACTAGCAACGCCAGCCTTCTCGCCTACTTGTGACAACCTAGTATCCGGACAAGGGATACTGCCCACAGTTGGCTTTGGCGGTCGAGATAACAACGACCAGAACGAGGATACGCACTAGGCACAGAGTGTGACGTGCTAGCACAAATGGTCAGGGACTCGCTACGCCAACTGTATGCATATGGGTGCGTATGAATTGATAACAGTAGGTGATTGCTTATTGCAACGTAGTTGCGGAAGTTATGTGGTGGAACCCACTATCTCTACCAGATGGGTATTTATATAGGCACAATTCAGTTGCTGACAAGTGCTCACACTTCTATTTTGAGCGAACTCGTAGCGAATCTGCATGAAGCACACTATTACGTTGGTGTGCTGACATCGATAAATTTGGGCAGTGACCGGAGAACTCACAAAAGCGCCCTTTGTTGAGGAATATCAGAAGGGCATTCTGTACCTCAAATGTAAACGTTTTGAATACTTTGTGTTTTAAAATTGGCTTAGTTAACCATTAAAAATCTAGATTAACAACATAGTTTATACTAGTCGTGAATGTTCCCTATGACCCTGTCAAGATATTTCCGTCCTTTCCTGGTTTTGCGTGATACAACTATCAGATCACGCGAGCCCATTCGTTGTAATTCAGCAGGATTCGAACATCTCAATAGCGTGATATTACGATTCAGTCTGGATTGTATCTCTTGTGGTTTGCGTAGGGGCATTTGCCTTTTTTAGTAAGGATATGGCTTGCGTCCTTTGCTCTTTCAGGTACGCTTGGAAGTCTTGTCGTTCTGCGGCATTCCCTAGCTTGTGTAACTCCTCTTTCTCCTTAGGTTTCTGTGCAAGATAATTCATGCGTGTGAATTAGGTGATTCTTCTTGATAAGTTGAGTATCGATTGATGCGATGCAGACAATCTTTCAGCAATTATACATAAAATTTACCGCATAGTGTACAATGCGTCTTCAATGCATTCGTTCGTCAGTTTATGGCTGGGTCCCTCTGAGCAGTCACCGAAAGATTCATGATCACGGTCAACCATGCACAACGCTGGGTTGCACGGAAAAAGTACGTCTTGCATGAACATTCTATGCAAATTCTGTATCTTTGGTGTTTATGCCCATTCTGTGTCTTTGGTGGTTATACCAACCAATTCTGTATCGTTGGTAGTTATGCCAATTCTGTATCGTTGGTGGTTATGATATTTCTGTATTGCTGAATCTATATCTTCGATGGTTATGCTAATTCTATATCTTTGGTGGCTATGCTAATTCAAAATATTCGGTGGTTATGCTAATTCTATATCGTTGGTGGTTATGCCAATTCTAGGAACTTACACTAATCCAACCCCTCGCATATGGTGTACACAGTTTTGTAGAGAGGCTGTAAGTGAGACTGAAACATCTCAGTTGATGCAGCACCCAACAGTGTGAACTTGGCATGAAGACCACGGCAGGTACAAAGCTCCAACATTAAGTCATATGATGTACCCCAGACCACGCCAATCACCGCTCATGACGCGGTGACCAGGCAATGGTACCAACGCCTCGAGCCTGTGCGGCAACCCAGCCTCGGCACATGTCCAAGTACAGATGCGAGAATAATAGAACACCTACTAAGGGTCGCTGTGAGTGTAGAGCTTTCAATCGTACCTGTAAGCCACAGAAGTATCTCAACCTCGAACATTTCACGGTGCAAAAACAGGCATAGAAAATCAATGAACAAAGAGTCTGCAATACAAAGCATGCTAGCGTACCTGTGCCCTATTCTCGGCCTGATTTAATACAACTTGCACAGTAGACTTCCTCAAAGTCCCGAACTTCTCGGCCACTTTGTTTAGAGTTTCTTGATTGACCCGGTAGGGCGGTCCATCTTGTAGCCTGGAGTGTATACCGACGATGTCCTGTTTTTTGGGTGGAAAAAGGTACGGTACAATACGCAATGAAAAGCTAGCGATAATGAAGCATCGGAAAACGGAGAATACTGCCTAAACCATGTCAAGGAGTGCTTCTCAATAATATAAAGCGAATGGTGTTGAA
Organism: Sphaeroforma sirkka; assembly: GCA_001586965.3. NCBI lineage: Eukaryota > Ichthyosporea > Ichthyophonida > Sphaeroforma > Sphaeroforma sirkka. The sequence continues at coordinate 29,751 of LUCW03000539.1, forward strand.
ATAATAATCAATACAAGAGTACTCTGTGGATCATTGATAAGGTCCTGAAAGCATTTTGAAGGTACACATGTTATAGTAGGTGTATAGAATAATGACCACCATGGGCAACAAACTTAAGACGTTGAATCATTGTCAAGCACAATAATATACATCCTATACAGCGGTAGTATATGCAATGCAATTTGATTCGATACTTTTTGTATACCAAAATCAACGTCTTTCGGGTCGGCACCTTTCGCCACATAGCAGA
>LUCW03000539.1:35000-49097 GCA_001586965.3 Sphaeroforma sirkka
TGTTTGATTCGTCTCCATATTATAATATTTTCGGCCATGGCCTTGCTAGTAGCACCTAAGTCTAATGTTCAATCTCGATTTTATTATTATTTCTTTTTGTGTATATGGGTGTTGCTTCTGAAGGCTTCGACATGAAGAGAAGGCAATGACTTCGTCCACATCAATATTATAGGACTTGCGGGAAGTGATTGTTCCGCGCTTCAACGAGAACTTTACAAACTTTGAACGATCATAAGAAAGCCACGCCAGAATTTGGCGGCGAAATACGGGACAAATTTAAAACTGTTGGATATATTTGTTGATGAGTTAAGGGTATAGCGGGTCCCTCGCACCCATATAGTATAGCCGTAGGTATTCATCGTCAAATTATTATTCACGCATACAGTCCCAGTAGTATAAACTATAACGTAGGCGTAGAAAAAGAACTTAGCTCTCCTGGGTATCATGATTCCGTTTTTCTCCTCTATAGTGTAGTACGAGTGCAATATTTATGTCTACCAAGTTAAACTCAGGCGCTACAGACACAATAGCCCGGAGTATGTCCATCTAGACGGATGCTTGTGATTACCACGATCTCACTGGTAAGAATAAAACGTCTCATACGGTAAATGCGAGGGAAAATTGTAAGGCTTGGCCTCGTACACATAGTAACGTACATATAGAAACTTAGACTCATTTGGAAGTGAATTTAGGAGGATACGCTACCATGCTTCCAGATCCAACCTCATTCTCAACTTATCTTGTCTACATGTAGATTGATCGCTTGCACAACAAAGATGGATACCTCAAATTTTACATTCGAACTAATTTACAAATTTAGCATATCAATTCAGTAGATGTGTTCCATGTATCTTGCATATTCAATGTACGACATACACGTATAGATGCAGATGAATATTTAAGTTCTTTATTCGAACTACTTTAAAAGTTGGCATTTCAATTTTATCAGATTTATTGTTTGTATCTTTCATAGTAAATGTACAACATATACGTATAAATCCGAATTAGATATGCAGCTCAGCTGATAGCACATTGGATTGCCCATCTCTCAGTATCGCCGAAACAATATCGATGTTCTCCTTTGTGGCCTTAGTGGCTACTGCAACACGGATAGACATGGTCCTCAAGGCATCGTGCAAGGAGAGAGTTCCGCTTGCACTCACTTTACGTCCACTAAACGGCATAACATCAGGTCCACGTTGGCATTGTGCGTTCAGATTGATGCGTGTTACATGGTGTGCCAGGAAGTCTACGAGTCTTGGCAGGGTGTCAGAATCATTCGAGAACACAGCAGCTTGTTGCCCGTAGTGTGTTTCGATCATATACTGCTCCAATTCCTCGTTCGTCTCATACGGCACAATAGGCACTAAAGGACCGAACTGTTCTTCCTTTGCACATCGCATGTCCGAGTTGCACGGGTACAGCACAGTGGGCTGCACAAGGGTCCTGTCACTTTGTTTAGCATGCTTATTAATCGCCTTGGCACCCTTAGACTCGGCATCGGCAATGACCTCTTCCAGGTATTCTGGTTTGCCCTCCTCAGGTAGCGGCGTGATGCTGACACCTTTCTCCCAGGGTAAGCCTGCTTGGAGTGCGTCGACTTTCGCCACGAGCTTCTTCACGAATTCGTCGGCCACGCTCTTATGCACATATATTATCTTGATGGCGGTGCACCTATTAATGTTACATTAGAAATAGTAAAGGTTTTTAAAACAGCAAATGAGTGCCACAGTGATATATATGTCGGATACACAATATTTTCCCGTTTTATCTATAAGTAAAAAAATGGCTATAGGCCGCGGTGATTCCTGGACAATAATGCTGGCCACTGAGCACCTTTCAGTGTAGACCACTGTATTATTCAAAGAACTGTGATACGTGGCTCTGGGTGCACTGAATATACGCTATGAAAATTATATTATGAAATTTCAGGATACATGAGTAATATCGCTTCAATCTTCTGAGCTATTTTCCTACACATACCGAGCTCAAACCCATAAACGCCAAGAGGTCACGAGCACATAAAACAGAGGCCACCCTACATCCATATAAGACAATTGGACTACAATTGTCTGTAGTAGTCACGACGAATATGTATAAACGAGTACTGCATTCACATACAAATCCAGCTATAGCAGGTCAGAAATGGGTCTGTAGCTTCTTTAGCCTACCCTTGTCTGTTGATAATTTGCTGATGCAAACACAATAATTTCAGATATAAACAGATTTACACACCTTTGTCCGCAATAAGAGAGAGCACCCAGCGTGCACTCTGTTGCTGCAACATCTAGATCAGCCTGGGCGGTGACGATTCCAGGGTTCTTCGCATCCAAACCCAACGCCAAGCGTACAGTGAAGGGCACAGGTGCGCACGCGTGAAGCGACTGTGCGGCCTTGTGTGTGCCGATGAATGCCAGGATCTGCACCTTCCCACTCTTCATAATGGGCGTAAACACAGTACGTCCACTACCGTGTACTACATTGACCACACCCTTTGGGAAGCAGCTCTGATAGAATTTTAACAGGGGCATGTGACATAGTCCGCCGGTCCTGGGGGTCTTCAGCACACACGTGTTACCCATGATAATGCATGGCAGGAAAAGCGTCATGAACTCATTCAACGGGTACTGGGCGGGAGGATGTAGACAAAGTATGACGATATTAGTGGAGTGGAAAGACTGCTTCAAAGGGTTTCGAGTCTCATTTACTACTTAATTCTGGAGCGGCTCGCGATAGCATGCACATCTCAAAAATTCGTCCCGCTGCCAATCGCAATCCGAATATCACAGAGTAAGGATCACAATGGTAAAATTATCACTATACACAAACTACTTCAGACACAGGGCGACTTCGAATAGAGAGCTACACAGGACTCAGTCTGTATGATAGAAAGCTTCTGTAGACCCCCTTATACACCATTACACGCCCCTAGTAGTGCAGTAGATGCAAGCAGAATGTGTATACACAAAAACGCTTGAATGTGACCTTCAAAAACTTTGCTGGGATATATATCCCAGCATGGCAGACAATGGTGGAGACAATCGAGAAAAAAATCTGATTTCGTAGCATAGTAGAGCACAACTCGCATTCGAAAAGCGCGCCAGAATCATATATTTGTATTAAGCCCATCCTATGACCAAACACGAAGGATAATACTTGAAACATACAGATGTATCAACCAGGTTTAATAAAGAGTAACATCAGCCACATAAACAACATAAAAATTTGAACAACATTAAATACAAACAGACCTCCGTCTGCAAGACAAGACGCATCATTTAGTAGTGAAGCTAAAATTTCGAAGTGTAGAAATGATATTTTCAAGCTCGACTGTCATGAATAAGTGTACACAAGTAAGAAGCTAGCTGATATCACGGTGGCTAAGATAGTGAGACCCCAATATAACACCTTTATGAGCACCTCACAGGCGCAGTACTCGTTCATGACCAGCAAGAACATCAATTCTACACAACCAATGACACAGTATTAGACCATATGACAAACCTGTAACACAATATTGCATCGACATGTATCATAAGACTACATACATTGTAGGGCCCACAGATCAGTCCTATCCCCAGGGGTGCACGTTTGACTTGGGCCACCACACCACCAACATTCATCAACGGATTTGTATTGTTCTCCATCTTCTTAAGCTCGGCCACGGTGTCCACGATATAGTCAATCGTTCGATCGACTTCCTTGGCTGCATCTGTGGAGTTCTTGCAGATCTCCCACATAAGGATAGAGATCAACTCCTCTCTCTTAGAGCGCATGCCTTCCACAAACTTCATCGCACATTCCATACGCTGAGCGGGCTTCATCTGAGGCCACTCCCCACGCCCATGATCATACGCTTTGTATGCCGCATCCACACCCTTTAAGGCTGTTGCTTCATCACACATCGCATACTTTCCGATACAAATCTTATCGTCATCATTACCTGCGGCTTCCTGTGCTTTTTTAGATATACGCACAGGTGAGTTCACTGTAAGATACTCGCCAGACCACTTCTCGATAGCTCCGTCGATTAATGTACGACAGCCATCTACACTGGGTGGGGTGGGCGCGCTGGCTGCCTTTGGGTCGAAGAAAAGATCATCCATGGTTCTCAAATGTGTATATTAAACAGATGACATTAATGTTGCTGTTTTGCAATGTATTTATAGTTAATGCGACAGCTATATGTTTTTTTTATTGAGCCTGTCACGATGTGTGCAACTCGCATAGTCAACGAAAATGCACACTCGGCGTATATAAATAATACGAATTTCGACAGACCTACATACAGTATACACCGATTCTTTTGTTATTATTATGTATTTATTCTTCAACAAAAAGTGGTATGAGAAGCGCAGAATGCTTTTATAAAAATGTATGATCGAGTCTGATGAGCCCACGGCTCCAATAGCATTGACCTAATTTCTTTTTTATCCCCGTCATTGTTTTAAGAACCGCAGATTCATAGCTTTTGATTGAAACCATTCATCCAATCAGATGTCGAACAATATGAGTGAGGAGAATCATGGTCCGCCCTGAAATTTTTACTGAACGAGGGCATCACCGTATCAGCCTGAGCCTCACCGACTGAGGCCCAGAGGGCCAGAGCCCTGACTCCTGAGGCTGTCAAGTGTCAGGCTGTCGAGACTCAGGCGTCACCCATCAGGGCTGAGGCGCCAACGCCGCCAAGCGGATAATTTGCAAAAAATATGTAAATACATATTCCCTTGATTTTGTCGGGCGGTAGCCGTACTGCGGTAAATACTAAATACTAGTAGTGAGAGAGAGCCGATTGGGCGGGTAGGCTATGGATATTTTTTTGTTGTTTTACTTTTTATACATACATACTACATAAATCACATTTTGTTTTAAAAACAATTACATATTTGATATTTATGTACATATTTAAAAAAAAATACCTCCGTACTCATATGTTCAATTTAGAGGCCTATGACTCATACTTCATATTTTAGCGTCCTAAAATTCGATAATTATTATGACGTTTTTACACCAAAAAAAGAAACTAAAGTTATCGAAGAAGTGAGAACTATTTATGTAAATAATGTCGTTTATCCATTGTTTAATTTTCAGAAGGCTATGATTTATCACTAAAAGCTTTAGCTGTTAGGTCCCGGAGAACTTTATCTAATCCAAATAAGGAATAAAGTGAAGTTTTTTATGCCCATTTGAGGCCCTGTATATGTATATAGAAAGGCCAAATACAAGAAACACGATGTGATACCAGCAGTAGAAGAGATACGATTATTGGGGGCTTTCCCCCCCCCCCCGCCCCACCAACAACAACAAGAATATATAAAAATGGAAATCTGGACCGAAACATGAACCAAAATTGAAGTTATTTACACTTTTAAAACCGCTTTTTCAAAAGAAACAAGGGTACGAAACCCCAAAATTAAAAATTAGCGTAAAAGAAAACAAACAGTCGAACCCCCCAACAACAACAACAACAACCAAAAAGAAATTGGAAATCTGGACCCAAACGTGATTCAAAAGAAGTTGCAGTTTAACCATGGCGCGCGCTTTCGCAAAACAAATAAGGATACGAAAACCCAAAAATAAAAGTTACCATTTGCCCCTCTTTTCAGAGCTTTTAGTTCTTCACTGACGTCAGCGGGTTTTATTTATTTATTTATAAAAAATACTATGAATGTAAGCATGTAACCTTACGGGCCTACAGTGACTCTAAATACACCCTACAGGCCTACAGAAGCTCTCTATTTAGTATTTACTACTCCCTCTCTCTCTCTCTAGAGTAGTTGTAGTAGAGGGCTCTCGCGTTTTTTTAGCGTTCAGTATGCGTTATTTAGATACATATTTTACTTCAATATTTTTTGGTTGTTTGGCACGCGCACTTCTGCAGCTTTTCTTCTGCAGAACATTTCAGAGGCAGCTGACAGCATCATGTGCCATTTGTCAATTGATAAATAGACGAAATCTTGTCCGGAATCTAAAGAATTGTAAGTCTAGTTTTATTTTTAGACCAAAAAGTAATAAAGTTGACCAGTACAGGATTAAATACACAGGTTTATTTACCTGATGTTATTGGTCTACTTTTACGATAGCCAAAGGGTGCCCAGTACCCACTGCCCAATCCATCAGGGGGGTTTTCGTTATATACTGCGACAATATTTTTTTATTATACTTATGCAAGGGGTTCACGGGGGTACACGAGGTCACAGGTCTGACAGCTTACTCATCTTCCGCGGCAAAAACCATCATAGATTGGTACCTGGGCTGGCTGGGTCTGACAACCCCCCAGGCAGGCGCTGAGTTCCCAAGGCCTACAGTGGCTGCGGCAGAGAGACTGCTGATCTAGGTACCAAGGCCACCCCCCAGTGCCAAAAACTTTGGTGGCCGAATTATGTAAGACGAAAAATTGAATGACGCGAAAAGAATACTAATAAAAATTTTGTAACAATTGGGGCCCCCTGGGGTTTACTAAGAAGGAAAAAAAAAATAGGAAACAAACACAGACACCAGCATCATAATCGAGTGAACCAGTATGTGCACAATGTGCACGCCCCTACCACGGTAGTAGTGTAGGGCGATAACGGCATGTGGCGGGTGATGGTAGGGTTGTGTTATGGGGTGTGCCCGTTTCGGAGGTTCTAGGGCGCGGAGGGAGAGGGGTCGTTAGGAGCCGCGTGTGTGCTGGGTTGGTGTTGCGGCGGCGTGCTTTGTACGCCAATCAGCGATCTGAGTCGATCTGTAATCGGCTGACAGTGCAAGACGGAATGCACACCGGAGCGCCGAATTGACTTTGGCGGCAGGGCCAGGTGGGAGCTTAGTGAGCATAAAAGCCTCACAGGCGGGTGTGAACTCGTGTTGTGGCCGTGTGAACGCAGGGCGGCTGGCATCTGCAATATGAATATGGAAATTACTAGGTTTCAAACTATATTAAACTAAAATACAATTTAGTCAGTTAGGATTTAGCAGTGGTAGCTTGTGTAAGAATGATCGGGACTGCCTCTTGTTAAGAGCCTAAATATCCTCGATCACACAGGGCGTACCTCTAGCTGTTCTTTATAGAATAATTTTCACTAGAAGTACTAAGTGTTCATGACCACTTGCCTAATTTGTAAATAGACATAATAACGTAAGTCACGTTAATACATTAGCTGATATAAATAAAGTTCCATCTGAAGAAAAGTTAAAAAAAGAAAAAGACTTATTGGATTTTGGAGATTGGCGGGAGGACCAAAATCTATAAGTAGTAGTTCGGAGATTATAAAATTTAGTTTATAATATCCTACATCTACTAATGTCTCAAATAGGTCCAAGTAGATGAGTCATACCAAATACTCAGGCTATTGGAGCCATCAAAGTGAATTTAGAACACTTTGGAAATATTGGAAAAAGAGCTTGTACTAAATTATTTAAAATACAAATAAAAACCAATGTATTATCTCAATTGATCTTGATATTTTAGACTGACCGGAGGCCGTATTTCTACATAGCCCCCAGTAGCTTTTAGAACTACGAACGTACGTTAAGATACGATCTAGTTGGTAAAGCGAAAACCAAAGTAAAAACGGTTTCGGTCATGACTTATCGAGTAAGTATGTGCCTATATGTACGAGTTCAAGACTCATGTTGTACTCTATGTCGTTTAGTATTTGGTCCAGTAACCATTTCCGATGTAGGCGCCTTACGTTTATTATTTGGTAAGGTAATAGCCAAAGGCTGTTCTTCATTAGTAAGTAAGTTTGAACAATTTTCTGCACTGTTGGTAAGCAGATCAGAAAGTTTAGTCACGTAGGAAGTAGGTGGCAAATAGGGAATTTCAGATCCGTCAGGGTTTGTAGTCACCTGAGGAAACCCTTTTCGTTTATCTCGTGTGTTCTTATGTAAACGCTTATTCCATTTCTTATTAAAGATACGAAGAAAGTCGCGAGATTCACGAAATGCATCGGAGGTTAGCCAAGCTACTGTCCCATCCATGAAACGGGTCTTGTAGTAAGTGTAACCGTCTTCGGATGTTTTATCAATTATATCTTTGACTTGTGACTCCATAACTGGTATATCAGAATCAAATGAGCGAGCGAATGAGAGTTCGGAGGTAGGGATACGGTGAGTGCCTAGATTGGTTGCGCTAGTACCATCAATGTTATTCACTTCGTAAGTATCACTCTTCTCATCATGGTAGGAAATAATAAAAAGGTCCTATCGTCTTAGAAGAGAGTTCGGTAACGTTGGCGTTTCGATTTATAATGTTAACGTAATCGCCGACTTTGAACTGGACAATGTTCTTAGTGTTATTCCATCGGTCATACGCTTTAAGTAGGACGCGATTCTTGTGCTCGAGTAAACAGGGGTAAACAACGTTCTGCATATGCTCGATCTTTTTTGTAGCCACGGGGTAGCGTGTTTCTCGGGCGCAGTTTTATCAAACGTTGCTTGTAATTCACTATAGCGGCCAAAGAAATAGTGAAACGGCCAAAGAGTGTTCCAGTTTGAGGATTCATGCAGTTATTCATTTGAGTCTGAACCCATTTCAAATGATAAGGCCACATATCCTCAACGTCGTCTAGTGCGGTACGCAAGAGTTTCTTAAGTTCTCTATGACGTGTCTCATTTGCACCCTGCGTTTGAGGTTTGTAAGGAACACCACGCCTATGGGTCATGCCTGATACGAGTATAAGTGCCTCCATTACGTCGGTACAAAACTCACTACCATTATCAGAACATAGTACTCGGGGAAACCGAAGTCATTGAAGACGTGATAGCATAATTCTGCCACTGTTTGTGGACGTTTGTTCGGTATTACATAAAGCAAGTTATAGCCCGAAGCCACACATAAGAAATGACAGATATATACATCGCCAGTATGCTTGAATCGCGGGAGTTTAACCAAATCGACTATGACTCGGCGCAACGGTTGGTCTTCTGTCACACACTTTTTAGGGGTGCCCAACCGTATCGCTTGATCTGGTTCTTTTCACAATCAGTACAGCGTCGGTATACTTCACGTATGGTTTCTTTCAGCGCCGGGTGATCAAGCCCTGCACGAATAGCCATTTTATAAGTATGCTCATATGCTCGATGCGTTAAATTATGTATAATTTTAACTCTACTTTCGAGCTCCTCTAAGTCAGTCAGATTCTGCGTAACGCTGGCTGGATGAACCATAGTCCTGTTGGAAAGGGCAACCTCAGTATCAGGAGGGGTAGAGTCCTGAGATACATAATTGACAACATTGGATTGTTGAAGTATCTTCTTCAGTTGTTTCGCAACTCCTGGCTGTTCTTTAAGCAGCGCTTTAAGTAGTTGAGTGCGAGCTTCAGGTTCTCTTAGAGTTTTGAGTCTTTGATCCATGGCCTTAGCTAGTTCCATGTTTTTTTTACGATCTAATGCCGTTTCAATCGGCATTACCTCGACTGCAATCTTGTTGGGTGCATGTGTTGTACGAGTCTTGAGCTTTTGTTCAAACTCTTTAGACTCCTCTAGTTTAGCTAAGAATTCGGTTGAGGGTTTCCACTTAGTGGTACCTGCAGGACCGATGCGACAAACAATGGTGTGTTTCCAAGGCGTCTTCTTAATAGAATAGGATCCCTGATACAAGAACGTGTCGGTTTCACGGTCGACATAAATAGGTTCGTCTTGAATCATATTAATTAAATCACGTATCCATGGGTCGGAGTTACGTAAGGGACAACACAGCGTAATGGTAGATTTAGTAATATTAACATAATTTAACAACTGTGCGATAAGTTGACAAGGTGGGTTAGCCCACGCATTATGCTTTGATAAGTCAAGCTGAAATGCATCACCTTTAGGATGAGTCAACGACCTATATTCAGAAACCTGTTTGTTATGTTCTGCGGCGAACATATCAACAGTAAATGGACCCCATCGTGATTGAGCGAGATTAAACCATTTCTTATTTAGCATCCAATCGGTTGCTAATAACTCCTTGATTGTTTTTTGGTAGTCGGGCACAAGTCGAGAGAGCATATCAGGAAGATGGTTATGTATTCCTGGTATGTGTGTTATATTAAAAGCGAACTTGGCAATAATGTCATGCCAGCGGCTCACCAACTGTGAATCAGGGTTCATATCTTTTAAGTATGTTAAAGACTTTTGATCACAGGCGACAGTAAAGTAACTTCCATAAAGGTAGTCTTTAAACTGTCTTAGCGCAGTAACTATAGCGAGGAGCTCTTGTTTAACGGTAGGGTAATTCCGTTGACTCTTATTATAACTCTTGCTAAAGAATTGTATGTAGCGCGGTTTACCATTTATCGTTTGGTAAAGCACTCCACCTACCGCTCGATCTGAAGCGTCGGTTGCTACTTGGAATGGGACACCATCCACAGGGTACTGCATGATGGGTGCGTCCATTACTTTACTTTTGACTAGTTTAAATGCATCGTCACATTCTTTAGTCAAAGCTTTTCCCAAAGGTCCTTTGTGCAGCCGTAGGTGACTGAAAGGCTTTAAGTAATGAGAAAGATGCGGTACCGAATCCGAGAAGAAGTTAACAAACCCCACACAGAGTTCACATCTCTTCCAGTAATTGGTGTTGATAAATCCAACAGAAACTGTTTCTTGCCAGGATCAATTTCTACCCCTGCTGCAGATACTTTGTAGCCAAGTAAGTGTATAGTATCTTTAGCAAAGAACACTTGTCTTCGTTAATCTTAAGTTTAGCATGATTAAGTCGCTTTAAGACTTCTTTAACGAGTTTAGCATGTTCATGTGCTGTCTTTGTAAAGATAACTATATCATCTAAATAGACTGATACGTTATACGACAGGTCCGCAAATAGTTCCATCATAACTTGTTGGAAGAAAGAAGGTAACATGTGTAAGCCTTCAGGTGCACCTTTAAACTGGTACTTCTTACCTTGCCAAGTAAAGGAAAAGTATTTCCTATGAGGCTGATATATTTGTAGTTGATGGAATGCAGCTTTTAAGTCTATCTTGGAAAAGATAGTCGCACCCTCCATTTTGCGTAGTATCTCGCTTATCTTAGGTAAGGGAAAACTATGTTGCGGAATTAGTTTGTTGATTGGCGACAGGTCTAGTACTACTCTTGTTTTACTAAACGTTCCATCAGATTTATATTGATCGACCGCTAAGAGAGCTAAGTTAACTGGGGTTGCATCATAATTGATTTCAATTAGACCCTGTTTTAACCAATCTTCGATTTGGGTTTTGACAACGTCTTTGTGTCTCCAACTCACGTAGTTATGTGAAGGACACTTTAACTTAGAGAAGTCGACGTTTGTTAAGTCAAGTCTAACGTACCCATTAGAGAACTTAAACATACACCAGTCAGTTATTGCAATCTTCCTGTTTTGTATAATTAAGTCCATAATTATATCGGTGAAGTGCGGAATCATATCCTTTGCTTCACCTTCCGGAGGTTTAGGTATCTTTAACATATTATCATCTGACTGATCTTTATTCGGGTCTAGCCCATTAGGCAGACCAGTGAGTGTGTTATACCTAAACTGAGAAGATCAGTCATACCTATAATTAAATCGTATTTCTGAGACATGTCAGTAACGATTAGGTGAGTCTTCACTTCTCTTCTATCTGACAGCATTATGTGTGCATAGTCAATGGCTTGTTCGCAAGTAGTAACTTTGCCATTTCCCAAGATTAAATCAGTTGTTTCGTTATGGACAGCCATATCTGTAGCGTAGGCTACTCGGCATGAATAGCAGAGACTTCAGCCCCTGGATCAAATAGTGCCATAACTTTTTCTCCATTTACGAAAACTGTTTGAAAGATACGTTCATCTCCTTTGGTATAGATTTTATTGAACATTTTCTCATAATCTTGCTCTAGTGCGCACATATGGTACTGTCAGTGCTTAACTTGGACGACGTCTGGTAAGTCCTTGCACTCCTCTTTGTGCCAACCGTTAGTACCCTTGCAAGTAGCACACTCTTTCATATAGTGTCCAAAATCTGGCTTGCCTGGTGCACACTTAACAGGGGTCGTGTCTACCATTCCACTTGCCATTACGTTTTGTGAGGTTGTAACCACACTTCTTGCAAGGCGCTCTCACCTTCTTATCACCTTTCGGTTCGGTAGAAGTAGAGCCAGTACCCCCCTCAGTAGTAGTGCGAGGTTTCTTAGAACTACGCGCAGTATTAGTCTCTACTGCGTTTCGCTTAGTGGGCTGGGTGTAGCTCGTGGTACTAAGTACTCTAGTAGAGGAATTGTGTATGCTTGTGTACTATCTTCTCAAAGACAGACCAAGGCATAGATCGCAAATCACCATAGGCGATGATGTCATCATTGACTTTCTTAAAGAGGTTAGCTCCCAGAGTCTCCATCATCTGACAAATTAATAAATATTCGCCAGTATAGGTACGACCACCCATCCGAGTATTCATATGTGTCATATGAGCTAGAGCACCTCGAATAGTGGTATCGTTCGCAAAGAACTTGCGAGACTCTAGAAGTTCACGGTCACGTGCATCTTCAAAAAAGGTGTTAAGTATATTATCACGCAACTGGTGCCAGGGTAGGGGCTTTCCAGTTGGGTTCATGAAACCTTCAAGATAGTTCGCCATTCACCTGGCTCACAGAAATGAATAAAGGCATTCATCATCTGCTTATCCTAAGGCTGGCAGACTCCTTAAGTTGGTCGAAGGCCTTCAGTGTCTCCACTGTACTCTCATTAGTAGAGAAATCGACCTCAGCCTGCGCGTTACCTAGCTGCTTTATAAAGCTTGGTTCTAAGTGTTCACGAGGCTCATGCTCAGTGCTACGGGCTGCTAGTGCCAAGATGGTGTCTATTTCCTTTCTCTTGTTATCGATTAGATAGCGAATGTTATCCGCTTTCCTATCGTCAAGGTCAGAGTCATTCAATAGACGGTCCTCAAGGACTTGCATACCAGAGCGTAATAGCCTGGAGAGACAGTATGTCTGGTTCTCACTTCCTCATCCTCAGGATTAGAGCGGGAACTCTGTAACGAGGTACTGGTGTAGCGATTGCCCAAATCGTGATTACCAGGGTTGGTTGGCAAAATGGGGGTCGATATTACGAGGATGGTAAGCCTCATCGAGTTCCATACGATCATATCCTCTGACAGGGAGTTAGGTTTGTCAGAGGATGGTCGATGTAGCATCAAACTATAGAGATTAAATTTTGAAATATTGTCTCTCTCGCCAGTGGTAGTGTTGGCTTAAGTGTAAAGTATAAAACATACAGGTTCGAAACCCGGCCTGGTAAACTTCGGTAGAGGAAGAATCTCAGGTGGGACACGAAAGTTCTTGGCAACTGCTGCTGCTGCTAGCTCCTTCATCAAGAGCGCTTCAGTTTCCAATTGGCGTCGAGATTGAGAGGATCCAACCACCCACGAATTTTCCAGCCTTTCGACGTTTATCCCCAATATTTGACGGCACGTGGTCAGGGGCAAGCTGGGGTCCTGAGCTTCTCCTAGGTGATACACGGACGCTGGCGAGCCTTTCGCGGTAGTAGATACCTCTTCTTCCAAGGCTTTAGGATCCGACGAGTCATCCTCAGAATAATCCTCTGTACCAACCTCAGAATTTGCTTCCCCAACAGTATCCTCGGCAGGCTCAACTCCAGACAGGCTAGGTGTTTCCACAGGGACCTCAGGAACCTCGGCAGGCTTAGCAGGCTTAGAGCTAGCGGCTCCCTTGCCTTTAGAAGTACCCTTAGCCATAGTATTTGCTGGATAGTAAATCGATGTCAGACAGTCTAGAAGCAGTACACTACTGTAACTACTAAATAACTGAAAAATATGTAAACTTCGATGGAAATTACTAGGTTTCAAACTATATTAAACTAAAATACAATTTAGTCAGTTAGGATTTAGCAGTGGTAGCTTGTGTAAGAATGATCGGGACTGCCTCTTGTTAAAGCCTAAATATCCTCGATCACACAGGGCGTACCTCTAGCTGTTCTTTATTGAATAATTTTCACTAGAAGTACTAAGTGTTCATGACCACTTGCCTAATTTGTAAATAGACATAATAACGTAAGTCACGTTAATACATTAGCTGATATAAATAAAGTTCCATCTGAAGAAAAGTTAAAAAAAGAAAAAGACTTATTGGGATATTTTAGACTGACCGAGGCCGTATTTCATGC
>LUCW03000540.1:0-13211 GCA_001586965.3 Sphaeroforma sirkka
ATAATTGTATTCAACGTTCTCCTCCTCAGGGAGGGGGGACGTTGTTCATTTATTAGTAATACCAGTAAACAGTAACTTAAAATGACTTGACTCTAAATGAGTCATTAGTCATGTGCTGTAAAACCCAGTAAAACCTTAAAACCCAGTTTATCAGATTATTCTGATAAACTGTAAAACTTGTAATAAACCTAAAATGATCAAATAAGTACTTGTATTCTTACCACAACCCCCAAGCTGAAGCACTGAACAAAAAAGCAGTGTGCCAGTTTCAGAGATGATAAGAATAGCATGAGTACCTTATGTGCTAAGCATTATCCTCGAGAGCTGAGCATTGTGCTGGCATTTTACCTCAGAGAGCTGGGAGGACCCGATGTGTACGTCTCTGGAGCGACCCGTCGTGTTTGAATTCTTGAAGCTACTGTTCATCTGTGTCAGCATATAGGAGTTTGGCAAGTACAATATAGGGACTGTATTTTTTGTGTCGGAGAAAACTGCCAGTGGCAGAAACCGTGCAAACCATTAACCCGCTGTTTCAAAAACAATGCCCAAGGAGTTGTTTGATTGATTTCGCTGTAAGTTATACTCCGAAGCAAGAGTGGCTCATTTAACACTCGCGAGTCTTGAGCCAAGCTGACGATTTTCCTCGCGAGCTCGAGTGCTAACCGTTTATTCTCGCGAGCTCGAGTGGCTGGTTTATACTCGGGAGCTAGAGTCGCTGCTTTTTATACTCAAGAGCTCGAGTGGCTGGTTTTATACTCGGGAGCTAGAGTTGCTGGTTTATACTGGAGCCAGAGTCGCTGCTTTTATACTCAAGAGCTCGAGTGGCTGGTTTATACTGGGAGCTAGAGTTGCTGGGTTATGCCCAGAGCTTGAGCTCGATGTCCGAGAACAAAGTTATATTGAAGATAAAGTATTAGAACTGTGCACGTTGGCGCTACGTGTCCGTGTCTGCGAAGCTTTGTGGTAGGTCATGATATCGTTGGCATCATCAAAAGCTTCTGCTGTTTCACGTTGGTTCGCCTTCTCGCCATCTCACCAGGTATTCTAATTTCCCCGTCTCATCATTCGTACGATGTGTGATAATATGGCGAAACTCAACCCCTCCTTCGGTCCATAAGTCTTCGTTAATTGGTGGGTCTGTGCGTCTATGCACTAAACGGAGGAATTCCACCCGTATTGGTTTGTTCTTGAATTCTGGTGGGGCGGAACCATCCGTGTTCGCTAACTCGTAGCGTTGGCCGTGTCTAGCTTTTGACTACATATGGTCCAAACAATGGCCGCATAGCCTTCGTTGTTCGGCCTTCTGATCGTACCATGACCACATCTCCTTCGTCGAAATGTACCAAGTCGTGAGCATGCAGGCGGTCAAATGTCGTCGTAAGCTTTGCCTGTATACTTCTTGGTAATGTGGTGGAGGGTCGGCAATATAGTGTCCTGTAACTGGTCTAATCGTTGTGCCCAGGTGTCATTCGTCATCGGCTGAGAATCCGGTAACTCGTCCGTGAAATCGGCGAACGGAACATGGCGGCGGCCAAAGTACACGCTAAACGGTGCACTCTTAAGGCGACGGGATATCCGAAGGTTCTGGTATAGCATCGTAAACGGAAGGCGTTCGTCCCATCGAAGGGGAACTGCCTCACAGCATTGTCGAATAGAACGTGTAATCTCCTTGTGACGTCGTTCTGCCGCGCCCAGCACTTGGGGTCGATATGGTGGAGACACCTTATGTAGCATCCCCACTTCTTGGACCAGAAGCTCCACTAACTTGTTGGTGAACTCCTTCCCCATGTCTGTTTGGATTTTACGGGGGAAGCCATGTTCGCCAAAAATCTCTATGAGTGTCTGTGTCGTGGTTTCCTTTGTCTTGTCCGGTGTGGCTCGAAGGATAGAATAGCCTGTGGCGATGTCTAAGACGTGAAAAATATAATTGTTCTTGCGTCTGGACTCCAGTGGCATCGGGATGTAGTCCACTTGAATATGGTCCCACGGGTAGCGTGCATCGATGCTATTCATCGGGTGGAAACCTTTACGAAGTGTGTCCTGTCCCAAACATGTGCCACATTGCCGCTTAACCTCTGTGGCTAACTCAAGTGCCCCTGGCCAAACGTGACCGTTCTGACGAAGTTGTTGGACTGTGTCCGCCGCCCCATGATGTCCTTGTTCGTGTTGCGCTTGCATGAGTTACGTACGACGCTGTTTCTCCGCCGGACTCGCTTGTGCAAACGCCGGTTGACCCTCTGCATCTGCCAATGCCACTGAGATTTCTCGCGCTGTGTCTAAGCACATGACATATTTTGTATGCTTTGGTTCTGCATAACCAAGTCGCTGTGAAAACAGTGGGTCCAGTTTGAATCCATTGGGAGGACCCACCCGTGCTACTACGGTATGACCCCATGGTGTCTTCCACATGCGTACTTAGCGTACTTGAGGAACGTGTGTGGTGTCCGTGGTACCAGCACCGGTTCTGTCTGCAATAACTGCTTGAACAGGTCGAACCATGGTGCTCTTGGTACCCATGGTAGACATACTAATGGCCCGTGCGCCGTCGGCTCGTATCTTGCGTAACATCCTGTGTATCTGTTCCCAAGGCGGGTTCATCCATCCATCGACTATCGACCAGTCGTGGGCAAACGCTCCTTCCCCATCATCCTTCGTCCAGAACCGAGGAAGCTGAGCGTTGGTTGGGTCCGCAAATACATCTATGTCATTCGGTCCAAAGTGTTGTTGCGCTTGTTCAAAGTAACTAGGGAATAACTGCCAGCCGTCTGTATACATTATTTCGAGTTCGTCCTGCTCCGCTGTCCCTCGTGTACTCTACTTAACATGTCCGGGAGCACATTTGTCTCTCCTGGTATATGCGATATGGTAAAGTTGAATGGCGCGATGATATGATGCCATCTCTGAAGCATCGGATTAAGCTTGAGCTGTGTGTTCATATACACAAGGGCCTTGTGGTCCGTGAAGACCGCAAACCGTTGCCCATCCAAGTATTCCCTGAAATGTGTCAGTCCATATACCAATGCCAGTAACTCCTTCATAGGTGTGGCGTAGTTCTGTTGCGCATGGTTCAGAGTCTTACTAAAGAACAGTAAGTAATGTTTCTTACCGTTGACCCATTGGAATAGCGCTCCCCTAAACCGTAATCGCTAGCGTCGGTTTCCAAGTTCAGAGGAATGCCGTCGACCGGAAAGTGTAACGCCACAGCATTCACCACTGCGTCCTTCATTGCCTGCCACGCCTGTGTGCACATGTCTCTCCTCCCAACGATCACCTATCAACTCCTTTGGTTTGAGTTTGCAAAATTCGCGCAAGGGTGCAACCGTGTTCGCGAAATTAGGCAGATGTTCGTGGAGGTAATTTGCTAAACGCAACGCCGAGGCTATATCTTTGTACCGTAGTGGTGTGGGCCAGTCGATCAGCTTGGCCTGCTTTTCATGGTCAATGTCAATGCCTTGTGCCGATACTTTCTTCCCTAGGATCATGACTTCGGAGATAGCGAAGTGGCACTTGGCAGGGTTAAGCTTAAAACTGTGGTATGTTAAGCGTTGTATCACCTTCTGCACCGTCCTATAACAGTCACTGGCGATAACTATGTCATCGATATAGTGGTGAACCGGTAAGCCATCAAGTTTTGTACTCAAGGTACGTTGGAACTGCTGCGTGAGTACATGAAGACCGAACGGTGCTGATGTGAACGAGTACTGATAACGTTCGTGTGTAAAACTAAATAAGTATTGTGAGTCTGGATGGATGGGCAGCCTGTGGTATGCAGCCGATATGTCCAGCGTCGTGTAGTACTTCTTACTCTTGAGGCGAGATATGAGTTCGTTGACCTTGGGGATCAGGAACCGGTCACCAGGAATAAGCGCGTTAACGGCACGCATGTCTAAACACACGCGTACCTTCTTGACGTTGCCTTCCGCATCGAATGTCGGTACCGCAAGGAGAGGAAGATTAACAGTCGTTGGTGTCGTTCGTTTCGTGATCACCAAATCCGTCGACCACTTCTTCACTTGTTCATCCACATAGGGGAGCCATCGATCGCATACGAAGTTACGCGCCGATCGCCGCATCTGCAACGCTTGTTCATGGGTTACTGGGATGGTTACCTCACTCCCTTCCAGACGACAGCGCGCGTTATCGGCAATTTTCGCATTGGCTTCCAAATCCTGTGCCAACCGTTCGCGTACATCGACGGGTTCCGTCGTGTTAGGTGCTTGTCGGCGTGGTATGGGTTCGAGGAGCTCTTCTAGTTCTGTGGGGTCTATTGGTGCAAGTGGCGATTGGATACCGCCTATGTATAGGCCCAAGCCTTTCAACATATCTTGCCCCACTATAACATCTATACCCGTCGGCAAGTTCATCAATTCTAATGAACCGTCGATAATTCTGGTACCGTACCTTATAGGTACCACTTCCGTCGTCCCCAGTCGAGGAGTTCGCACCGCCTTGTCAGCTAAATATATAAATGACCCAGGTGGTGCCGGAGTTATTGGTCGGCCAAGGAGGTCTGCGGATGTCTGTGAGATACAACTTCTATTTGCTCCCGTGTCTATCAAGGCTTTGAACGTACGTCCGTTGATTTGTACTTGAATATAGACTCGGTTGTCTGACGTCAGCAATGGGTCTTGTATTGCCATCACTGCTCCAATCGTGGTAACAAATATGAAGCTCCTATCCGACTCAGACACCCTCACCTCTCATGCATGATCGGCTACCGACTCCCACGTCTCATGGGTGTGGTTTGGTGTTGACGTCATGTGCTCGAAGTCTTCGTAAAGGATCGTGTTGATATGAATCTCTGTAGCTTCCGATGGTGGAGCCAAGTCTTCGTCCTGTGTAATCGCATTCACCTGTACTTGAGGCGTCGGACGTATTGTAACTACGTCTCTAGTCTGGGATGTATTCTGCCCCTGTCCTGCGGTTGACGTTGTGGACGGTCTGTGTACCGATTGTACGTCCCTCAAAGGACGGTTGTTGTCGTATAGCCTTGCCCGACCCTCTGCGCTCACCGCTTGCGACGCCCTGAAATGATGACACCGTGGGATGTGCCTACCACCTGGTGGCGCCTGTGCCTGGCACCCCGCACAAGTCGTTGGTACCGTAGGTTGGGGCCGTTGAGTCCAATTCTGCGTTTGTCGTCTACTCGTCTGTAGGTTGGGGCGGCTATTGGTGTGGTCGCGACTTCCATTGGTCGTCGGGCCCTCGCGGTTGTTGCGACCCTGGAAACGTGCTGCCGTACGTTGCTGTGCATCCTGAATGTCAGGGCTCAACAGCTGTATAAGCTCGTGTGTCTCCATCAGTTGCCATTTGGGATGCAACTGTAGAGTACGTTCATACGTACGGCCGTTGAGAGCTTCTTCTAACAGTTGTACAATGCAGTGGTTCACTAAATTCTGTTGGAAGTCGGCATCTGTCTGGCACCGTTCACGTGCCCTCCTGTGGTTCTCCATGAGCTGTGTCATTTGTTCCATAAGAGGAGTGTGCATGTTCCGACTTTGGCCCTTGGCTAACTTGCGAAACGCGGGATCGACAGTGGCTTGTATTTCGTGCGAACAGATCTGTTCGATCTGTAGCTGAGGTGTGCATGTCTTCAACCGTTCAGAGTTGTCGCGGATGTAGTCCAGCGTTGACTTCTCCGCCTTGAAGTAAGATAGTACCTTATGAAACCATGTAAGGTTCCAACTCTCGTCCAGCCCTGCGATTTGTGCGTTCTTGAACGCCTCGAGGAGAGCCCCTCTTGTGTCTCGTTCCATAATATCATGTAGGTAGTATCTGTTCGACGGCCAATCAGGCCACGTACGTGGTGAAGGTACGGGACGCTTCTCTACCGGTCGGGACTCTAATGTAGCTCGAAGTGTCTCAATCACGCCCCGAAGAGCTTCAGCTCGAGCCGTGTTATTCTCCTCGATTGCTTGGCATAGCTCGTCACTTAAATGTAGTATCCGTGCGTGTAGCGCCTGTCGCCTTTTCTCGATACTAGCCGGTGTGGGCGGAGGCACTGTTGTCTCCTTCTCTTGTCGTTTAGGTGTCTGTACATATTTACTGGGCGCTTCTTTCTCGCCCCACTGACGTTGCTGTTGTTGGCGCAGGTTCGTACTTAATCGGTCCTGTCTATTCTTCACCGCCTGCTTACCTTGAGGATTCTGTCTGGCTAATACTTGTTCATGTGCGAACTCTTGAAAAGTTGGTGTGTTCTCACTGGCAGACAGAGTATCATCCTCCTCGGTTGAACTGTCCACTGGCCCTGGGGATTTGTACCCGAGTCCATAAAACGGACGCTCACAGCCTTGAATTCGGAAGGTAGGGTTGTCTTCGTCCTCTGGTACTGCCTGTACCCGTTCGTGTGCGTCAGAAGAACTCTCCTTAGCGGCCGGCCCCTATTGTAGTTCGTCCGGCGTTTATGCGCTGTAACCTCTGTTCGTATTTTTTCAAAGAGAGACTGCTGTTGTGTCATCAGCTCCGTGAGTTTCTGAGCTGACGATTGTTCCCGTGCCGTTTCCTTGTTGTTGGTACGGTTCCGGTGACGCTTCCGCTTGTTAGGTGGGAGGCGTGGTGGGTCATTACTGGGAAATAAGGCCCCTGGAGTATCCCGAGACGAACGAGGGGACAGCCCTTCACTGGCTACCTGTTCACCAATAAAAGTCTGACTACTGTCCGCACGCAGGTCGGGTACTTCCTTGGTCTCACCCTCGAATATGACATCCTCGTCAGATTGTGCAGGTCCATTTTGTTTGCTGTTGGTGGCTGCTTGTCGTCCGCGGAAATAATGTGTGGAGCCCCAAGATGTGTCTGTTGTTGCCCCTCCAGAGCCTGACCTGAGTGCGGAGCGGAGCGTTCCGTATGGGACTGACGACGTTTAGTTCCACGTCGGTCGATATCATCTTCCTTGCGGCGCTCAGGATTCAAGAGTTGCTGTCTACGACTTTGGCGGGGGTAGGACATGGTTGGTGAGTTGTTTGTCAATGGAGAACTAGAAATGTGTGCGAATGAACTGATAGAGTACTGAATATAAATATCCATTTTCTATTAAATTTCATCCTTCAAACACATAACGTCTCGACATCGATCTCCGAGGAACTCGTGGGTTCCCTCGTGACTGTTTTATTTCCTACACTAACATAAGTAGTGTGGATAGTGTATATACTCTAACACTACCAGCTGTCTTACTCTTCATCCCACAATAACATATGGTTGAGTGCCTCATTAGTCGGAGCCACTTCTTGTTCTACTCCTCGCCAGCTCTTACTCCGGCCTAATGACGGCCTATTCGCAGGACCCTGTTGGGAACTTCCCTCATCGCTCCTCTTTTACTCTTCTTACCCGTGATGTTCTTGTCATGTGCTGTTGCGGTTGTTGGAATATGCTTCTTGATCTAAGAACGATTGCTCGTTATTGCACTCCTAAACTAAGCTGCCGTCAACCACACCTTCTGTGCATACTGTTGATCCTCTCCGTTGACCTGATTTATCTGGAAGTTCTAGTGATTTGAGTGTGTTCGCATATCATTTTCACAATTTAACCTTGTATTTACTTGCATCGTTCGTGTTATGTGCGCCCCCACCCTTATATGCTCCTAATAACTCACAGGTGCTTACTTGTGTCTCTGTACGCTTCCTAATATCCCATTCTGAATTTTTTTTGTAAAATAATCTAGTATGCCGCTGATTCATTGCGTCATCGTACTAACCGAGTCGGTACTAACCATGTACATCTCCCATCTCTACTACACTACTGTGGATCCTAAAGAACTTTCTTCTAACAACTTCTTAAATACAATTTAAGCTCATCAGCTTGCAATTCGATTTGTACCTGTCTCACACTGAAAACAACCTTCCTACCTGTACTCACACATGTCTACTTATCTGTGGAATCTGACTGATTGTCTGATTTCGCCATTTGATCGTCGTGAGACTTTCCTTGTTGACCCTGGTTAATGTTCTGCTTGATTGGAATGTTCGCTCTTCGGGTTCACTCGTATTAGTAGATTCTTTCTTCATCCTCGTCGTCCACACGTCGTTAAACCAACGACCGGATAATCTAAATCGTTCATTTTGATGCGACATTCTCCGTTCGCATTGTCTTTCAATTGTTATACTTATAACAAAAAAATATGTGCCAGCTACTGACTAATTCATATTCTGTAGCTTTCTCTGTAATTACTAATAAACTAACAACTTCTATGGTAAGTTAAAAATGTAGTAAGTATACGCGAGATAACTGTATCTCAACGTTCTCCCTCCTCAGGGAGGGGGACGTTGTTCATTTATAAGTAATTATAAACAGTAATCCTAAAATGACTGACTCTTAAATGAGTCATTAGTCATGTGCTGTAAAACCAGCAAAACCCTAAAACCCAGTTTATCAGAGTATTCTGATAAACTGTAAAATTTGTAATAAACCTAAAATAATCAAATAAATATAAGTACTTGTATTCTGACCACAAAGATATAATTGACAAAACATCCAAAGACGTTTACAATTACTACAAGACCCGTTTCATGGATGGGACAGTAGCTTGGCTAACCTCCGATGCATTTCGTGAATCTCGCGACTTTCTTCGTATCTTTAATAAGAAATGGAATAAGCGTTTACATAAGAACACACGAGATAAACGAAAAGGGATTCCTCAGGTGACTACAAACCCTGACGGATCTGAAATTCCCTATTTGCCACCTATTTCCAACGTGACTAAACTTTCTGATCTGCTTACCAACAGTGCAGAAAATCGTTCAAACTTACTTACTAATGAAGAACAGCCTTTGGCTATTACCTTACCAAATAATAAACGTAAGGCGCCTACATCGGAAATGACTACTGGACCAAATACTAAACGACATAGAGTACAACATGAGACTTGAACTCGTACATATAGGCACATACTTACTCGATAAGTCATGACCGAAACCGTTTTTACTTTGGTTTTCGCTTTACCAACTAGATCGTATCTTAACGTACGTTCGTAGTTCTAAAAGCTACTGGGGGCTATGTAGAAATACGGCCTCCGGTCAGTCTAAAATATCAAGATCAATTGAGATAATACATTGGTTTTTATTTGTATTTTAAATAATTTAGTACAAGCTCTTTTTCCAATATTTCCAAAGTGTTCTAAATTCACTTTGATGGCTCCAATAGCCTGAGTATTTGGTATGACTCATCTACTTGGACCTATTTGAGACATTAGTAGATGTAGGATATTATAAACTAAATTTTATAATCTCCGAACTACTACTTATAGATTTTGGTCCTCCCGCCAATCTCCAAAATCCAATAAGTCTTTTTCTTTTTTTAACTTTTCTTCAGATGGAACTTTATTTATATCAGCTAATGTATTAACGTGACTTACGTTATTATGTCTATTTACAAATTAGGCAAGTGGTCATGAACACTTAGTACTTCTAGTGAAAATTATTCAATAAAGAACAGCTAGAGGTACGCCCTGTGTGATCGAGGATATTTAGGCCCTTAACAAGAGGCAGTCCCGATCATTCTTACACAAGCTACCACTGCTAAATCCTAACTGACTAAATTGTATTTTAGTTTATTATAGTTTGAAACCTAGTAATTTCCATCGAAGTTTACATGTCTCTGCCCTGTCCCATTGCTCCACGAGTGCCAGGATAGGGTGTAAGCATGTGGTTGGTACATCTGTAGGCTGCATCACCCAGTACGTAGTAAAACATGGGTAAATTCTCCACTAGCAGGTCAAACCTGCTACATTCCCAAGCTCGACGATCATACATACTACCATATGCCATGATAGAAAATGCAACAAACTCATAGTTTGCATCACACATGGCTTGGGCATTCAGCCCATAACCAGTCTTATGTCCAGAATATAAACGACGCCTATACTGGCATTTATTTAATGGAGGAAAAGCTACGCGCTCAAATAAGCCATCGGCGACGGCAACACAACGGCTAATCACCCCGTGAGTAGAGTGTGATTTGAACTCTTCTGCTGCTTTGGCAATCTGTTCTTCCTCTTTTGGAAAGCGGAAATACAGGAAACTCAAACCATCAATTGTGTATAAAACTCTCCAGAATATGTAGTAAACAGCAGCAGAAGAAATCTCAAACGCAATTTTAATATCTTGGTATTTTCCGCCGGCTGCTATACGTAGGAAGACAGCAAGTTGTACCTCCACATCTACTGCACCGCCACTCAACATGCCCATCTTTGTGTTTCTTCTGCATGTTTTGTATATCTCACGTGCAAGGAACAAAAGCTTTGGGTACTTCATACAAAAAGTGTCCTCAAAGCTGCGTTCTGTTTATAGCAGAGCGCAGAGTGTTTTCCAGTTAGCGCGAGTACGAGCAACAAGCGTCCCTCTATTGCACTTCACCAGAAAGCTGGAAAGTCCGTCACCCACCCTATCCCTTTCCATTGCTCTCAACAGCAAGTAAAGTTTAGACCGCATCACTCTCTTTAAGAGCGACATTGTTATTATGAACTACTTCCTGTATATAGTATAGTACACTAAAACCAACAGAAGATTCATAAAGTATGTAGGCAATGATGTACTGTACTCTAAAATACTATAACAAACTAAAACTAAAAATTATGTTTACAAAATGTGGAAATGTTAAAACGGCTCACACAACGATGCTTTGACGCTCAATATCCTACTGTATTGCAACCAATAGAAAGACGTAGCATTGCTCGTATATTTTGAGCGGCATAAGGATACTATTTTTATTGGATTTCATCAGCCACTAAGATGGCGTTATTCTCATAATTTACGGTTTCAATTCCAACGGCTGGCGTGGCAAAAAAAAAACTGAACCAAGGACCGTCGCAAAAATACCCTTTAATTTTATATACTTTTAATGGAGACGTCTCGTTAAGAACCACCCTAAACAAACACACACACAAACACACACCTCACTTACAGTCACAGCGCTAGTATCGCTTCCTAACACGCATACAATGTGGGTCGTAGTACTGTATAGCCTAATTAGACTACGCTCTTTCCAGTGAGCGCATCCGATTTTTCATACGACATAATTAAGTCCCACTTTTGCCATCAGAAAGCGAGATCAACTTTGTACAACATGGGTGTCAAAGATCTTATGAGCTCCGTACGCCTGTATATGACTGAACTAAACGGTAATGATATATCGAGTTGTGTTTGAATTGATATGTCGTTTCTTATACACACCCATTTATTGCTGTATGCGAAAAGTATAGTGGTGTATGATGACTGAGACTCCTCCTTGCTACACATAGAGGGATGCCTGAATCTGATCATAGAGTGGGAAAGTTCCACGCACCCACCCATATGTGTGTTCGATGGAGACCACATTGCAGGGAAACTTGTCAACCGGAGTCGGTCTCTTACTATTGAAAAGAAATACGAACTCGTGAGGAAGTTTAAGGACAACAAAATGAGCAAAGAGGAACTAGAATTTTTTTTAAGATACAGCGTGTAGAGTATGCGTTGCTTCGCATAATCTTGTAGCGGCAAGTTATATTATGCGTTTATTTAGAAAGATGGGAATACATTACATCTTGGCGCCTACAGAAGCTGAACAGCAGCTGGTGCATTTGCAACGTATTGACTTCATCAAGTACATACTCGCTTACGATATAAATTACTTGGTGATAGGTGACAACAACATCATACTAGATTCACGCTGGCGAAAGGGAGTGATGAATATCTTGCATCTACCTGCTGTGAAAGAGCACCTTTCAGATATATGGAAACAGTTTGGTGCGCGAAAACAAGTTGAGAAAGAAGGCAACAAAGTGGAAGTCTTCCACGAACAGTGCAGGAAACATGGCTTCTTTTATGTTGTGCATATGTGTGCAAGATTCGGTCAAAGTGATTATCGCGTACGCACAGGGGTTGGACTTGAAAGACTGCTAAGTATACTATCAAACTATATAATTACCAAACCGTCAATGATAGTTGTAGCCGAATTGGTGTATAAGAGCGAGGATGTACCACGAGTGTTATAAGAGTTATATCAGGTTAATAAAATGTTCTTTGGACAACCTGTATATGATCTTAGATTAGAAAAGTTTGTATCATTCATACATAATGTACCTGTTAGAAGGATTAAGGAGCAATGGGTTTCCAGAATCAGTTTCGCTATGGCATGATATAGTCATGACAAACCCACGTGTTGCTACCAGATAGACAGAAGGATATTATAGTGTATCCTCTCACCCCAATAGCTCGAAACCCTCTCCATACTTACCATGGACGATAGAAACTGAGACGGCATCGTACCACTAAGTGATCTAAGACGGCATGCTATTTCTATCGGATTCACAATACCTGAAGGTAACAACCGTGCAGAGCTTGTGCAACGACTAAACGTTCATGATAGCAGTAGACAAAGCGCGTTGCTTGATTCATCTGAAGTTCGTGAGGATCCAACTGAATGATTGCGTCAGCCGCCCGAAGACACTCCTCTCGTAATTAAAGAGCTTACATTGGATTGAATACACACAAACCACACTTAAACACGAGAAAGTTGATATTGAATCATGGGTTATCGCAGAGTACTTCAAAAAACACAAGGCTCCTACCGTGCGCTCGACGGTACAACATGAACCTTATATTTTGCTCCTTTTATGGAAATAAAATTGTTAAAAAAACTTGATGGCAATGGACTTCTATGAAGTTCTATCCCAATACAATAGATAAATAGCGGTTTTTTTAAATAGCGGTTTATCAAAATATCAAAACACAAACAGTATTTTTTTTAAATAAAACCGTACAACGAATCATATACAAAATCCATGACGTCTCCTAATTTATTTCGGTTGCTCCGCCGCAGGGCATATAAATTATAATTTTTAAAAGTGCAAAACTGCAGGGCACTATTTTTGTTATATTTTATTAAAAAACCCCCCAAAATATATATAGATTTTTTGAAAAAATATGTCGGGTGTGAGGCTGTGAGAAGGCGAACTTTTTGATTTCCCAAGGCGGAAAGAAGGAGGAATAGAGGCAAAAAAGGTGGGGAAGAGAAAAGCGCAAAGTACACCATATATTATTGTCAACACGTGAGAAGATACAATTTATTTTTGAAAAACAAATGAAATTCACTTGTATTACAAAATAATAAAGTGTGTTTATATAGCCTTCTAAATAAATTGAAACATTCGAAGGATATGGTGGGGTGCAACAGTATTCATGCACAGACCAAATCCCACAGGGGTTGTCGACTACAATTTGACAGCAACAATTTGACGATGG
>LUCW03000541.1:0-16652 GCA_001586965.3 Sphaeroforma sirkka
ATTGACCATGAAAAGCAGGCCAAGTTGATCGACTGGCCCACACCACTACGATACAAAGATATAGCCTCGGCGTTGGGTTTAGCAAATTACCTCCACGAACATCTGCCTAATTTCGCGAACACGGTTGCACTTTGCGCGAATTTTGCAAACTCAAACCAAAGGAGTTGATAGGTGATCGTTGGGAGGAGAGACATGCACAGGCGTGGCAGGCAATGAAGGACGCAGTGGTGAATGCTGTGGCGTTACACTTTCCGGTCGACGGCATTCCTCTGAACTTGGAAACCGACGCTAGCGATTACGGTTTAGGGGAGCGCTATTCCCATGGGTCAACGGTAAGAAACATTACTTAATGTTCTTTAGTAAGACTCTGAACCATGCGCAACAGAACTACGCCACACCTATGAAGGAGTTACTGGCATTGGTATATGGACTGACACATTTCAGGGAATACTTGGATGGACAACGGTTTGCGGTCTTCACGGACCACAAGGCCCTTGTGTATATGAACACACAGCTCAAGCTTAATCCGATGCTTCAGAGATGGCATCATATCATCGCGCCATTCAACTTTACCATATCGCATATACCAGGAGAGACAAATGTGCTCCCGGACATGTTAAGTAGAGTACACGAGGGGACAGCGGAGCAGGACGAACTCGAAATAATGTATACAGACTGCTGGCAGTTATTCCTAGTTACTTTGAACAAGCGCAACAACACTTTGGACCGAATGACATAGATGTATTTGCGGACCCAACCAACGCTCAGCTTCCTCGGTTCTGGACGAAGGATGATGGGGAAGGAGCGTTTGCCCACGACTGGTCGATAGTCGATGGATGGATGAACCCGCCTTGGGGACAGATACATAGGATGTTACGCAAGATACGAGCCGACGGCGCACGGGCCACAGTATGTCTACCATGGGTACCAAGAGCACCATGGTTCGACCTGTTCAAGCAGTTATTGCAGACAGAACCGGTGCTGGTACCACGGACACCACACACGTTCCTCAAGTACGCTAAGTACGCATGTGGAAGACACCATGGGGTCATACCGTAGTAGCACGGGTGGGTCCTCCCAATGGATTCAAACTGGACCCGCTGTTTTCACAGCGACTTGGTTTTGCAGAACCAAAGCATACAAAATATGTCATGTGCTTAGACACAGCGCGAGAAATCTCAGTGGCACTGGCAGATGCAGAGGGTCAACCGGCGTTTGCACAAGCGAGTCCGGCGGAGAAACAGCGTCGTACGCAACTCACGCAAGCGCAACACGAACAAGGACATCATGGGGCGGCGGACACAGTCCAACAACTTCGTCAGAACGGTCACGTTTGGCCAGGGGCACTTGAGTTAGCCACAGAAGTTAAGCGGCAATGTGGCACATGTTTGGGACAGGACACACTTCGTAAAGGTTTCCACCCGATGATTAGCATCGATGCACGCTACCCGTGGGACCATATTCAAGTGGACTACATCCCGATGCCACTGGAGTCCAGACGCAAGAACAATTATATTCTTCACGTCTTCGACATCGCCACAGGCTATTCTATCCTTCGAGCCACACCGGACAAGACAAAGGAAACCACGACACAGACACTCATAGAGATTTTTTGGCGAACATGGTTTCCCCGTAAAATCAAAAACAGACATGGGGAAGGAGTTCACCAACAAGTTCGTGGAGCTTCTGGTCCAGGAAGTGGGGATGCTACATAAGGTGTCTCCACCATATCGACCCCAAGTGCTGGGCGCGGCAGGAAAGACCAAACCGGTACGGGTGGAACTCCTCCGTTTAGTGCATAGACGCACAGACCCACCAATTAACGAAGACTTATGGACCGAAGGAGGGGTTGAGTTTCGCCATATTATCACACATCGTACGAATGATGAGACGGGGAAATTAGAATACCTGGTGAGATGGCGAGAAGGCGAACCAACGTGGGAAACAGCAGAAGCTTTTGATGATGCCAACGATATCGCGGCCTACCACAAAGCTTCGCAGACACGGACACGTAAGCGCCAACGTGCACAAGTCTAATACTTTATCTTCAATATAACTTTGTTCTCGGATATCGAGCTCAAGCTCTGGAGCATAAACCAGCAACTCTAGCTCCCGAGTATAAACCAGCCACTCGAGCTCTTGAGTATAAAAAAGCAGCGACTCTAGCTCCCGAGTATAAACCAGCAACTCTAGCTCCCGAGTATAAACCAGCCACTGAGCTCTTGAGTATAAAAAAGCAGCGACTCTAGCTCCCGAGTATAAACCAGCCACTCGAGCTCGCGAGAATAAACGGTTAGCACTCGAGCTCGCGAGGGAAAATCGTCAGCGGCTCAAGCTCGCGAGGTTAAATGAGCCACTCTTGCTTCGGAGTATAACACAGCGAAATCAATCAAACAACTCCTTGGGCATTGTTTTGAAACAGCGGGTTAATGGTTTGCACGGTTTCTGCCACTGGCAGTTTTTCTCCGACACAAATACAGTCCTATATTGTACTTGCCAAACTCCTATATGCTGACACAGATGAACAGTAGCTTCAAGAATTCAAACACGACGGGTCGCTCGAGACGTACACATCGGGTCCTCTAGCTCTCTGAGGTAAAATGCCAGCACAATGCTCTAGCTCTCTGAGGATAAATGCCAGCACAATGCTCTAGCTCTCGAGGATAAATGCCAGCACAATGCTCTAGCTCTCGAGGATAATGCCAGCACATAAGGTACTATGCTATTCCTATCATCTCTGAAACTGGCACACTGCTTTTGTTCAGTGCTTCAGTTTGGGGGGGTTGTGGTCAGAATACAAGTACTTATATTTATTTGATTATTTTAGGTTTATTACAAGTTTTACAGTTTATCAGAATAATCTGATAAACTGGGTTTTAGGGTTTTGCTGGTTTACAGCACATGACTAATGACTCATTTAAGAGTCAGTCATTTTAGGATTACTGTTTATAATTACTAATAAATGAACAACGTCCCCTCCCTGAGGAGGAGAACGTTGAGATACAGTTATCTCGCGTATACTTACTACATAGTCCTTTCTTAGTTATAGTACTTTCTTATTACAATGAGTGCTCCATCAGAGCTTGAATGATTATAATCGACTTTTTTTGCTTGTTGAATAGTGGATCTTGTGCTTAATCAAAAGTGAAGGAACGAATATATGACTTTATCTCGTCTATTCTCGAATATTTCGCTCTTTTTATTGCATAGTCGGACACGCCAGTTCCAATAAGAAAGATACTCCTCCTTTTGGATATATCACAGCACGAGCCTCAGCTGTTGCTCTCTTTAGCGTTTTCAAGTTTCGTATACCATTTTTTATTCCATATTGATATTAAATTCTTTTGAGTAGAAAGCTTGCTGAAAGGTTCTGAGTATTTCGTAAGGTGCAGAATTTCCTTTCGCATGAAATTTGGCATTCCAAGCAAGTATTTTATATTTTTACTCGCTTGCGGTGTTGGGAACTGCATCAGTCGTTTAATTCACTCTGGGTCAGCTCTTATTCTTTTAGAATCTACTACGTGTCCTAAAAAAATGCGCTTCCGTCAATCCAAGTTTCGATTTCGATAGATTGAGCTTATTTTTTCATCAACCTACGCGGACTTTCAAGGTTGCTTGATGCTTCCAGTAAAATCATCTATTTTCCACGTCTGCGAACAAATGAGATATAATCATTTGAAAACAGGATACAAGCATGTGAAGGCCAAATGGGGAATATTACATAGTTTTGGTGAGATTCAGTAATCTAAAATTGATATTATCCCTGTTTCAAATGTAAAAGGTAAGTATCTTTTCTCCTAACTTTTCCTTTAACGTAGTATTTGGCAGTATAATTTTTTTTGTTTGCATAAATGCATTCAATGGTCTAATATCCAAACACACAAGCTCGTCCTAAAGAGTTCTTAGTTGTTCTAAAGCTAACAACGCCATAATGACCGGAGTGCTTTTATGATTTTAAGTCTATGACCTTATCTTGAAGAGGCAACTTTTGAACCTTTTCATCAACTTCATGTCGAAGCCTCTTTGAGACATATTTGGAAAATATTGATTTAAAAGTTTATCCATATTTAGATACATTTTTACCTCTGTTAAATTAATATACTCGGTATTGTTGGTTTTCTCATCTAACTGTAGAAGGTAAATAAATGTCAATGAGCTCTTGATTAGACTCAACTAGTCGAGAATACAACAAACTTCTCACCCTTTGAATTGTCAATAAGTTCATCGGTCACTTCCATGGGAACCAAAAGGAGGGATCTATACTGCTGTGTTCGATATATATACTGCGCTGAATATGACATTATTGTTGACATGCTGGATTGTGCTGTAATAATAGCGTAATATCACACTATCAATTTTACACTGCCGGTGCAGGAACTTGAACGTAGTTCGGTACTCACGAAGCGGGGCGCCTTACACACGTGGGAAATATCCTAGACTTTGGGTTGTTCAACCACGTTGATTTTATACAAAATATCATTGCGATTGTTTTAGTTCAAGTTTCATACATTGATGTTTATCAATTAAAGGATTTTCTGCCCCGGTAATGGCTTACGCAGTGAAATTTATCTGTTTAGTTATAAAGGTATCGATACTTGGTCAATTATTCATCTCAATATCACTATTCTCTTCTTTGAGAATAATAGTGCTCACTGTTAGCGTGCGATGTGGCGATAACACGTCTACTTCTGTAGTCTCTCACTCACTATAAATGACTGCCCGGGGCCATACAATCATTTTGCTATTGCCTTAGAGCATCTTGGCTTGTACTTTTATAATATGAACACAATGAGAGCATGGTGGGTTTTTATGGTGCTTTGAGAATCGCGATATGTCCATTGCATATTCCTCGCAAATCTTCTTCTTGGCCTTAACCCTAGCAGTTTAGCAGCTTCGTCCTGTCGCTTCTTGGCTGCTTCAACAATTCTCGCTGCTTCATTTCGAGAGAAATTGGTATAATTTTTGTTCTTTGACGGAGAGGCATGGGCGGTGGACAGGATAGCTCCCTTCCGTTTGAGCTTGATTCGTTTTTCCTCTTCAAGCATTGCCTGGATATTTCGCAAAGCGATACGAAATTTCTACAGGGAGAGTAGATTTTAGCATAGAGGCGATACTTCAGAAATAGAGCAATCTTCTCTGAATACTGTAACAAAGATTCGGGAAGAAGTACTTCTTTGAAATTATAACCGGTTCTATGGCCTCACAACTGGCAATGATTTCGTTGGCTGATTGATTTTATAAAGTTTTGCTTGTTGCAGAAGGTACTCAGTAGCTCGAAGATCGTCTAGTCTTGTAGAGAAGAGTATATTCACTACTTCTCCTTTGTTTACTTGGCACCTTTAGTCTATTGTCGTCGGTTGACTTCAGACACTATTTTAATCTTCAAACGCGATGCTTCAGTCGATGATGAGAAATTAAGTCTCGTCATGGCTGTGAATCACAGAGGGATTTAGACTTTGGAATACTACCTACTGTACCCAACAAGATCTTCAGCAGTTTGTTTGCTTTTGTGACTATGCTCCAACGCTTCAGGTCGGCAAAATCCGTCGAATTTATTTTGATCATCAATCGCTTTACCAACATTACCTTCATTACAATGTTACGTGACCTTTTAAGCAAGCCCGAATGGCTTCAGTAATAGCCTTCTGTTCGCTATCTTCCTCATCTCTTTGATCATCATGATCATGATGTTGGCCAGACGTACTTTTGTGATCTGGATGGATATGGCTTCTACAAGGGAGGGCGCAGAGAAGTAGACAGGACTATCGGTGTACATTCAAACGAGTGTCAACGAGCAAGCGATTTGTATCCTTCCGTAAATATCAGAATCGCTAAATACAAAGGCAGTAGATCAGAAAATGGAAAAACGCATTTGCGAATTCTATTTTTATTATGCAGTATGCCGTTCCGAATTTTACCTTGGAATTTCAAAGGTGAGAGTCGAAACTCCTGGGCAAAAATAAGTAGACATTGAATAAGCCACACAATCATAGAAATTGGAGAACGAGAAATATTCTCAAGCTTCAGGTTATCCAGATACTACTGATCAGTGAGTGGCTCACATTTTTACTCGCAGAAACGCTTACACATGATTCCCCTCCTGAGAAGATCTTATATAACTAGCTTTTGGATTTGAAGGACGGAGCAGACGTTTTCCTCGTGGATATTTAAAATGGTATCAATGCACTGCGTCTCTAGCTATATACAGCAAAAAACAAAAACAATGCTTGTCGGATCTTTATCTATCTTGTGCATTATTATATATCCTTGTATATGAGTATATTCGTACATTATTATATACCTTTGTGTATTCATACATCATGGTTTATTATTTTTATATACCTTTCTAAATATATACTAATGTCTGTAGGACGTGCCTATACGGCACTGTCATAGTAATATAGCTATAACATTACCTTCAGATATTCGGTCGTTGAAAGGCTTAAAACACATGCACGAAGCACATGTCGTCTTGCACGACACACATATTATAAGCCGTATAAAAAATCCAATGATGTGCTCATATAATGGCCCTTTATTTTGAGATAGACACGGCACGAAGAAAACGAGCAATATGCGTCAGTATTATGGGATGATACTGCCGGCTGCTCAGATTATGCACACATGATCAAAGCGATTCTGTTACACGTGATGTACAACTATAGTTGCTGCGCTACTACGATATGCAAAAACTACTGCAATCGATCTCCTTTCATATCCAGTTGTGGTCAGATACACAACCGATGTACAGGTGTACAGGCATATTTTGGTGAACGCGTAAGGGGGTAAGTTTTGTTCTTATCTGGCTTCTTGCCTGTGGTTGCGTAGAACATGATAGTACACATCCGCCCTGCGACTGATTCTTTTTCAATTTTTATTCGCGACTGAGCTTTCATTTCAAACCAGAGATTGAAGTGCGGGACACTCAAAAGACACCAGATACGTACAATGATGATACAAATATCACGCATGAGTGCCCTTAGAATCTTCCTGAGCCAGGTCATTAGTATCCTTCCTCCTTGCTTACAACGTTCTGTAGCGCATCTACCCCCCCGTTGACATAGCGGTTTAGTTCGGCCATGAACACGTGCATGGTGAGCTCCCAGTAGTCGTCTGTCCTGTCCACACAGTGGCACGTGAGCAACGCCTGCAGTACCAGTTGATGGATAAGATAAGAGTGAGGATGAACAAGGGAGCAAGTATCGTACAATGTATTCAGTGTAATTATGGTGCTCGTTTATAGCCCCAGCCTCGTCAACTTAAAACAGGGTAAGTCAGACTACAGACAACTACTTGAAATAGGATGTAATAGATGCGAATGAACACAGCGCCAGCTTGCCACGAGTAATAAGAACAAAGGATCAGCACCTCGGAAGTACAATTGTCAGAGAGATCAGCCTGTAGTAGCGGTAGAGCGTGGGTTAACAGGTGTAAGGAGAGCATTCACAGTTCACGACATTGCACTGAAATGAATAACAACTCACGAGATACTCGCCCATTTACTTAATGACGTGTCGGACCTCAAGTAGACCAGATAAGCCTATCAAGATATCATCGGAGATATCAATACACAGTGAATCAAGCGAGAATAAATTAAATGAACAACACAGCGAATATAAGTACTGGATTGGAACAGTAGGTAACTCCACACATCGCCGTAGATGAATGCCCTAGACGTAGATAAGAACCCCTAGACATCTGCGCAAGTAGAAAACCCTAGAAAGCGGCATAGGTAGAATACCTTGTCCTCGCCCAGTTGGTACAGGAGTGAGCTATCGGGCAGTGGCTCCTGCTCAAACACATCCAGTGCGATACCTGTGGCAAAAATATACAGCCGAGCCAGAGAATAAGGGCTAAGCACTCACTCGCGCATACGCTTCAGGTTTATGCAGTGAGCAACGGTGACGTAGGTGTGCATATCCACTGTAGAATTAGACCTCAACCGAAGATAGTACGGAAACGCAAAGCATTTAAACTGCAATGCGACTAAACTTACACTGGTACACAGGCGCATGCAGCCTACAGGTGATAAACCCTAAACCCCAAAACCTTCATGCCAGCCAATGGCACTCAGCTTACGATATCACAGAACACATGGAACATCCAAGGAATACAGAATATGTGGCAACTGCGATGAATGAATCCCCTCACACTTCGACTCAACAGCGGAATGTGTCTGAGGATGTGTCTGTACACTTGTAGACACACAGCACACACGCCATCACCGCACAGAAAGATGAATGAAAACTAGCAATCGAAGTGACATCTTAGGTCAATCCCACGAATATACGTACACTCAATATATCGCAAATGTTTTGCGTGTACACGCTCTAAAAAGACATATCACTGCCTGTTTTTATTTCCTGACTGGAACAATACCACCCACGTTTACTCCATCAGAACTCAATGGACGTCTTAGATCCCCGCACCCTTCATACATCTCACATTCTAAGCAAACACATCCTTTATACAACACACACGCACACACATACACTTGTATATATATATATATATATATATATGATATGTATATTTATACATACATACATACATACATACATATATATATATATATATATATATATATATGTGAGATGTATGAAGAATGTATTTGCTTATAATGTGAGATGTGTGAAGGGTGCGTGTACTTCGTACGTCCATTGAGTTCTGATATATATATATATATATATATATATATATATATAATATATTCTAAATAAATACATCCTTCATACACAATACATTCTAAGTAATTACATCTGTAGACAGATACAGCACTGTCTATACCATCCATGGCTAATCATTCACATATCAATGGACGTATAACCATCCGGATGGCCGCTCGCCAGGCAACTACACACACTACCACACGACGTGTGCAATTGCGTCTAGATAAGCACACCATAAACTAAAGCTCAAAGCCGTACTGCTGTTGTGCACCCATGTACTCTCATTGACCGTGCGCAGTGCACAACTGCCCTCTACCAGTCAGTGTAAGCCTACGATCGAGTAGCAGGTCCACAGGAGATCTAGGATTTTCAGGGATTCAAAACCCAACCCTCCTGAGAACACCATACCTGCAGGCTCACACTGTGAATAGCCAGCTACGCTCTGGGCGGATACCTACACTCCATATAAGAACATACCTTTCAGGTGTCCCAATTTCATCACATCATACAGATCCTGTTCATTGACGCTGTTGCCTCTGCCGATGTTGACAAACACACAGTCCTTCTTGAGCTTCATCAGCTGGTGCGTGTTCCAGAAGTGGTGTGTTTTGGCGGTACCCGGGAGTGCACTGACTATGTAGTCGCAGTTGGCTGTTATAGTGGTGTTATGATTCGAACAAAAATAAGAAAAATAATTAAACCCTGAAACATAGTATGCACACTACGGGAAGAGGAAGGCCCTGGGGACTACAGAGCACTGATATATGACTCCGCATGTAACTTCCGATTGGGCTGAGCTTTAGGCTTTTAGGGTTTAGGGGGTTGCTGACGGCTTGGTCAGTACAAACGCCTTTATAAAAGCTGATATAATAAGAGATGATTTAATACCATCTCATCCCATACTACGAACCGACTATGCAACATATATCCCCCGCACACACCATGACAAGGCTAGATGCAACGCAGAAACCTCTCACAATACACACAGAGACAAACAGTCCCCAGTACAATCGTCTCACAATACCTGCGCATAGCACGCTGGTGTATGACCACCAGCGCGTGCACTTGTTCGAGGACTACATGTCTGCAAAACCCTTGGCATACCAATCAACGCATCATCCGCTGACCCACACACTTGGTCGGCTATAGTGCGGTCCTCCTCTGTGAGTTGCTCAGGCCTCCGTTTGACCGCAACGATCTTTATGGATGACGCGAGTATGTAGTGTACGGAGATAAGAACGGACACACAGGTGAGGGAAGCGTTTGTGCACGTGGATCAGAGGGTCTCAACAACACACACACAACCACACACACACACACAGAGACAGAGACAGAGACAGAGACAGACACACACAGAGCAGCCTCAGGCAGGTGTGCTGCGTCGTACTAGCGTATGCATATGCCGGCTAGTTCATCTGCGCACAACACATGCAATCGGGCATACGCACGCTTACAACCATTGGTCATCAGCTGCAGACGGCTTATTCGGTTGAGAGTCGTTTAGGGTATTAGTAATGCTCAGTACGTTCCAACCACAAATGATCCATTGTATGCATATGAAGCACACAGTGGGCTGTGCTGGTTGCATGCAATCACCTACCTACCTTCATGCCAAATCCGTACTTAGCTGGTTGCATGCAATCACCTACCTACCTTCTTGCCAAATCCATACTTAGCTGGTTGCATGCAATCACCTACCTACCTTCATGCCAAATCCATACTTAGCTGGTGGCATGCAATCCCCTAACTACCTTCATGCCAAATCCATACTTAGCTGGTTGCAGGCAATCACCTACCTACCTTCATGCCAAATCCATACTTAGCGCGTTTCGCCGCCTCTCGCCCAATGCTGCCATACCCTGTCAGAACGAACATTCAGTAGTTTTAGGGTTTTAGGATGTCCAGGACTATTTGATAATCTTCAGATATCCGTTGAACAGGGCACTGCGCCGTACAACACAACGTATTCACGTAATGTGAGCACAGGGAGATACAATCAAGCATGCACACACGCGCACGAACCTACAATCCCTAGAGATTTCCCCTTTAGCATGGATACGGAGTACTGTTCCCACTTTTTCTGGCGGTACAAGTCCACTGAGAGCGGAACCTAACGGAAAAGGATCCAGCAACGTAAACAAGAAGTGTGCAGAGGAATGAGCACATGGCCGTGAACGTGACGGCGACACTGCTGAGTCACTAATAGAAAACGTTAAACATAATTTATAGCGAGAGACGACAGACACACGTAGGTCTATAGATGATACTTCAGATGTCGTCGCCGTTCTGTCAATGCTGGCTTATGAACGTTAACACAGACATCATAGCTGCACTTGCAAATCCAATACTGCCAAATACTGGAACATAGTCAGAATACCCAGCATATATGTTCTCGTTCCGCATACAACACCAGTCATACATATTGCACTTTCTACACACAACGACACACTTCTCACACCACTACACAGCACAAAACAGTCTCACCTTCTTCGCAAAATGCAGCAGCGCCCCAACCGCATATTCCCCCAGTGATTCACTAAACGCTGACTTGGAGTTGGTCAGTATGATCTGTAGGAGAGGCAGGTGAAAGGTTAGAAGGCCACAACCACCAGCTGTCACTGAGCGTAGTCGCTTGTTGGGTTAACTGAGTTTTTCACTGAGCATAGTCGCTTGTTGGATTAACTGAGTTTTTCACTGAGCATAGTCGCTTGTTGGATTAACTGAGTTTTTCACTGAGCATAGTCGCTTGTTGGATAATTTGAGTTTTCCACTGAGCATAGTCGCTTGTTGGATTGACAGAGTTTTTCACTGAGCATAGTCGCTTGTTGGATTAACTGAGTTTTTCACTGAGCGTAGTCGCTTGTTGGATTGACTGAGTTGGCTTGGCACTATACGCCCAACAGTCGCCACACCCACAGGTGTTGTTAGTGGGTGCAGTACACCTGGTGCTGTGAGTGCACTGCCTGTCCCGGGTGGTTGCATTGTTCGTTACTCTTCAAATGGTCCGTGTTTGGCCTACGAGATATCTCCCCAGCGGAACTTCCTTCGGTTGTACTATTTCCGATATCAGTCAACGTGCATCGATAGACTGCTTAGCGTCCAAACCATAGGTCGGTCGGGAAGACACGAGCCTTTTACTTTGGCTTTTAAAAGTAGTAGTCAAATAGACTATCATGTAATCACGAGCTGTCAAGTTGTACTGGAGAGCAGAGTTCGCAATCTCGCGAACGGACTATGATGCACTTGAGTTGCTGTATAGGCATATCACAGACACACGCATTCCACCAAGCACGGCTCACCTGTGCATACATCAAACCTCCCGAGTGCACATGCGCACTACTCCGCCATGACAAGAGAATCACGCACACACAGGCATCCAACATACACACTTTGCCAACAAAGACAAACGAATATGCGACACACACACACACACTTTGCTGACAAACATAAACGAATATGCGACTCACACACTTTGCTAACAAACATAAACGGATATGCGACTCTACCCCCAACGCCAATGCACAACCCACAGATAAGGACGCACCCTGTCTGCAGCCTTAAGCCCAGGGCTCAGTATACCATCCACCCCCGCCCTGCATAGATGAATGCGATGACATGGAACGGTTAAAGGTGTGTACACACGCACGCACCAAGAGTCCTACACACAGAAGGTAGTGCACCTCGATTGCGACTATGAGGGCCGGGACGCAACCACTCGGGCCTATCAATTTGCGGACGTCAAGCGGTATGCACCTACCAGAAGCAATGGAACCACTCAGCCCGCACAGCCGTGTGGGTGACCAGCCTGTCAATGTCTTCGAACGTCATACCCACGGGATTCATAGCCACGGCTTTCACATGGGCTGTGTCAGCCGCAGTGAGGTCTGCCAGGTGCGTCAGCTGAACACCAGCCCTGTTGATGTGGGAATGGGTCATATTTAAAGATAGTCGCTATCGTCTAATGATTAGGACATTGACCTTTCTCGTCAAAGATGTGGGTTCGATTCCCACTGGGGATTAAATGTCCATGGTTTATTTAGCCGGTAGATGGGTTGCTGGTGGCTGTGTTTGTGCGTGCGTTTAAATTCATATGCAATGGGAATGTATACATATACATATACATACACACACACACACACACATATATATATATATATATATATATATATATCTATCTATATATAAAGTCCAATCCAGTTGTGTGAGTCGTTTCATCAGCGAGATGGGTTGCAGGTGAATCGAATACCCTTCACTGTCAATTGCAGGTGCATTGCCGAAGTCTTGGGGTTTCTCCAGCGCAACAATCTGAAACGGTGTTTTATTTTTATCTTGATAGACACCCCGTCCGTGTCGGCTGATTGGACCCAAAGTCCCCGACTCAACAATCTGCGAGGGCAAAAGGTGCATTGCAAACGCTCAAGGTACTGTAGCTATGTGAAGACAGTGTGTTGGCGTGCGGGCTCCTCCTATCAACCAGCACACACGGACGGGTGAGCTTCATCACACAGCAAACACAGCTGAGGACGCTGAAGTGCACGCACGCACACAATGCGACTGCTGGTACAGTATGTGTGTAAACAACCCCTCTCAGTCATATCCGATGTGACCACAAGTCTGCATCGCCAATTCTCTACTAGTACACTAACCGATACTTAACTTTGTATCTGGATTTGGCTCTATGAGCAGACAATATCTTAATAGAAGAGGCTCCAATGCAGGCATCATATGCACAACGTCTGGTCAGACCTCAAATACAAGGACCGGTACATTTATATATCCAGCAGATGCATTCAATGTTTTAAATACAAATTTCTATGGCACAGATCGCGAACACTGGTACGGGTCGACCTATCCAAGCACATCCATGCACATTACAGTCTTTGGCAATCGCATAACATAACCCGTTCAGAGGAAGCACTTGGTTGACAAGGAATACACGCACTCCCGGGCACAAACATGACATACCGTCTGGTACAGCTTATGCGTCGCACTCGGCAGCAGGATAAGTAAGTCTGCGGGTGTCTCGGTTGGCGTGCTCATGGTGTTCGATTGTATCTTCGGCCACGCAGGTCCTTTGGGTCGGTAGGTAGGTAGGTAGTAGTCAATACAGAGTTCAGCAGCAACAAACACCGCCCCGCGCTACGTTAGTGTAGTGA
Source organism: Sphaeroforma sirkka (assembly GCA_001586965.3). Classification (NCBI taxonomy): domain Eukaryota; class Ichthyosporea; order Ichthyophonida; genus Sphaeroforma; species Sphaeroforma sirkka. The sequence goes on from LUCW03000541.1 coordinate 13,826, forward strand.
TACCTGTAAGCTCGCACAGGCCATGTGTGTTGTAGCCCATATGTATACCAAACTACGCACACTCACACACATGCACAGATGCACACCACAGGCACTCTGCACAGGTATGTTTGGCCTTACACATCCTCTGGTGCCGTGTGGTTGCAGCAGCGTCTTATAGCACAGATAACCTAGTTCACCACACACTGCGGCGGGGAGTGGAGTGGGGTGGCTATTGGTATATGCAACACATTGTCTCATGCAGCACCTTGTATTTGGTCGTGCTGATCTAAGAGTAACAGAATGTGACGTGTGATCGGGATATGTGGTATATCCCAGGGTTTAGGGGGTTTAGAGGTGTGGCATACTGTAGCACACAAGCATACGGACTGTGCGGTTTGGTTCAGACGTAGTGCACTAAAAATGGGGCTGACCCAGTATTCCACCATGCAAAATAAAATGAACTTCTGATTCACCACGTTAACTAAATGCGATAACATTAAGTATGCATCTGCGTATCTATCTATGGATGCATCTGCTAATGTATTCAGTATCTGTGCATTTATCCACGGGTGTGCCTATGAATGTATGTATGTATGTATGTATGTATGGATCTATCCATGTATAAATCTGTGTATGCAGCCATTTATGTATCTATGTATTTATATATCTATGTATCTATTGATGTATTTATTTATGTATCTATGAATGTATCTATTTATGTATCTATGTATGTATCTATGTATGTATCTATTTATGTATCTATGAATGTATCTATGAATGTATCTATTTATGTATCTATGAATGTATCTATGTATGTATCTATTTATGTATCTATGTATGTGTCTATGAATGTATCTATTTATGTATCTGTGAATGTATCTATTTATGTATCTATGTATGTATCTATGAATGTATCTATATATGTATCTATGGATGTATCAATTTATGTATCTATTCATGCATCTATTCATGTATCTATGTATGTGTCTATGAATATATCTATTTATGTATCTATGTATCTATGAATGTATCTATTTATGTATCTATGTATGCGTCTATGTATGTATCTATTTATGTATCTATGAATGTATTTATTTATGTATGTATGTATGTATGTTTCTATGTATGCGTCTATGAATGTATCTATTGATGTATCTATGAATGTATCTATTTATGTATCTATGTATATGTCTATGAATGTATCTATGTATGTATCTATTTATGTATCTATGTATGTGTCTATAGATGTATTTATTGATGTATCTATGAATGTATCTATTTATGTATCTATGTATATGTCTATGAATGTATCTATGTATGTATCTATTTATGTATCTATGTATGTGTCTATAGATGTATTTATTTATGTATCTATGAATGTATCTATTTATGTATCTATGTATGTATCTATGAATGTATCTATATATGTATCTATGGATGTATCAATTTATGTATCTATTCATGCATCTATTCATGTATCTATGTATGCATCTATGAATGTATCTTTTTATGCATCTATGTATGTATCTATGTATGTATCTATTATGTATCTATTTATGTGTCTATATCTATTTATGTATCTATTTATGTATCTGAATGTATCTATATATGTATCTATGTATGTGTCTATGAATGTATCTATCTATGCATCGATATAACAATCTATGTATGCATCTATGTACACATCTATGAGTATATACATGGATGAACCTATGCATGTATCTATAAATGTAGCTATGTATGTAGCTTGCATGTATCGATGTATTTAGCTATGTATGTATCTATGGTTGTATATACGTATGAATCTATGTATGTATCCATGTATGTATCTATGTATTTATTTATGCCAATATATGTATTGATTTATGTATGTACTGTGGATGTAGGTGTGTCGTATGGGTGTATGTACGTATATATGTATGCATGCGTGTACGTATGAGTCTATGTATCTTTTGCATGTATCTATATATCTATATTATGGATGCATCTTTGCATATATCTATGTATATACCGGTCTATGTATCTATGGATGGATCTATGTAGGTATCGCCGTACCAAGAAGTTACACCAGATACACTGAACACACACATAAACAAGCAGTTAGTGTGGTCGTATTAAATAAGTCATATTGTCCTACACACACAAACTATGCTAAGCACCGATTGTTGTAGTGAACGTCTTACCTTGGCAAACGACAGCAGCTAGTTAAACAACCAAAGGGTCAGGCATATATAAAAAATAACTAAACAAACATAGCAGCATGTATCTGACCCAATGCCACACATTAGCACCAAAAGAAATTAGTTTATTCGTGTCAGAATACTTCTGCACCTGCAACGCTTGCCTGGCTATGTTAATCATACCAGTGATAGGCTATACTATCATACACTTGCTCATACACCATGCTGCAGTGACATAGACGCTGCAAAGATTTAACGAGTGCGGTAACTCGATAAAGGAAAGTGCCGATTCACACATCACAATTAATAGATATGTAGAGACAATTGTTGCTGAAACAGATGCCATCTGCACTGATCATCCTCGCTCACGAGTGTGGTATATACCTGTTGTGCCACCAGCTCGCGGAGAATGCGCAGTGGGTAGTGTATATGACCGGGGTTTGTTCTTTAGAATGGAGAGTATTGACCTGAGAGAAGTAAGACCACCCCGTTGCATCAAAACCATTATCGTCTCAATATTAATAAATATCGAGTATGTGCGGCAAACATGGGGAGAGACGAAATACAAGCGATAAATATATACACAAATTATGAAATACACACAAAAAGAGACCTGAAGACCATGTTAGTAAAATAGACATTCTGTATATTTACGTGTCTATAAA
>LUCW03000542.1:0-32500 GCA_001586965.3 Sphaeroforma sirkka
TAAATGGAGAAAAGTTATGGCACTATTTGATCCAGGGGCTGGAAGTCTCTGCTATCTCATGCCGAGTAGCCTACGCTACAGATATGGCTGTCCATAACGAAACAACTGATTTAATCTTGAAATGGCAAAGTTACTACTTTTGCGAACAAACCATTGACTATGCACACATAATGCTGTCAGATAGAAGAGAAGTGAAGACTCACCTAATCGTTACTGACATGTCTCAGAAATACGATTTAATTATAGGTATGACTGATCTTCTCAGTTTAGGTATAACACTCACTGGTCTGCCTAATGGGCTAGACCCGAATAAAGATCAGTCAGATGATAATATGTTAAAGATACCTAAACCTCCGGAAGGTGAAGCAAAGGATATGATTCCGCACTTCACCGATATAATTATGGACTTAATTATACAAAACAGGAAGGTGCAATAACTGACTGGTGTATGTTTAAGTTCTCTAATGGGTACGTTAGACTTGACTTAACAAACGTCGACTTCTCTAAGTTAAAGTGTCCTTCACATAACTACGTGAGTTGGAGACACAAAGACGTTGTCAAAACCCAAATCGAAGATTGGTTAAAACAGGGTCTAATTGAAATCAATTATGATGCAACCCCAGTTAACTTAGCTCTCTTAGCGGTCGATCAATATAAATCTGATGGAACGTTTAGTAAAAAACAGAGTAGTACTAGACCTGTCGCCAATCAACAAACTAATTCCGCAACATAGTTTTCCCTTACCTAAGATAAGCGAGATACTACGCAAAATGGAGGTGCGACTATCTTTTCCAAGATAGACTTAAAAGCTGCATTCCATCAACTACAAATATATCAGCCTCATAGGAAATACTTTTCCTTTACTTGGCAAAGGTAAGAAGTACCAGTTTAAAGGTGCACCTGAAGGCTTACACATGTTACCTTCTTTCTTCCAACAAGTTATGATGGAACTATTTGCGGACCTGTCGTATAACGTATCAGTCTATTTAGATGATATAGTTATCTTTACAAAGACAGCACATGAACATGCTAAACTCGTTAAAGAAGTCTTAAAGCGACTTAATCATGCTAAACTTAAGATTAACGAAGACAAGTGTTCTTTTGCTAAAGATACTATACACTTACTTGGCTACAAAGTATCTGCAGCAGGGGTAGAAATTGATCCTGGCAAGAAACAGTTTCTGTTGGATTTATCAACACCAATTACTGGAAGAGATGTGAACTCTGTGTGTGGGTTTGTTAACTTCTTCTCGGATTCGGTACCGCATCTTTCTCATTACTTAAAGCCTTTCAGTCACCTACGGCTGCACAAAGGACCTTTGGGAAAGCTTTGGACTAAAGAATGTGATGATGCATTTAAACTAGTCAAAAGTAAAGTAATGGACGCACCCATCATGCAGTACCCTGTGGATGGTGTCCCATTCAAGTAGCAACCGACGCTTCAGATCGAGCGGTAGGTGGAGTGCTTTACCAAACGATAAATGGTAAACCGCGCTACATACAATTCTTTGGCAAAGTTATAATAAGAGTCAACGGAATTACCCTACCGTTAAACAAGAGCTCCTTGCTATAGTTACTGCGCTAAGACAGTTTAAAGACTACCTTTATGGAAGTTACTTTACTGTCGCCTGTGATCAAAAGTCTTTAACATACTTAAAAGATATGAACCCTGATTCACAGTTGGTGAGCCGCTGGCATGACATTATTGCCAAGTTCGCTTTTAATATAACACACATACCAGGAATACATAACCGTCTTCCTGACATGCTCTCTCGACTTGTGCCCGACTACCAGAAAACAGTCAAGGAGTTTTATTAGCAACCGATTGGATGCTAAATAAGAAATGGTTTAACCTCGCTCAATCACGATGGGGTCCATTTACTGTTGATATGTTCGCCGCAGAACATAACAAACAGGTTTCTGAATATAGGTCGTTGACTCATCCTAAAGGTGATGCATTTCAGCTTTGACTTATCAAAGCATAATGCGTGGGCTAACCCACCTTGTCAACTTATCGCACAGTTGTTAAATTATGTTAATATTACTAAATCTACCATTACGCTATGTTGTCCCTTACGTAACTCCGACCCATGGATACGTGATTTAATTAATATGATTCAAGACGAACCTATTTATGTCGACCGTGAAACCGACACGTTCTTGTATCAGGGATCCTATTTTATTAAGAAGACGCCTTGGAAACACACCATTGTTTGTCGCATCGGTCCTGCAGGTACCACTAAGTGGAAACCCTCAACCGAATTCTTAGCTAAACTAGAGGAGTCTAAAGAGTTTGAACAAAAGCTCAAGACTCGTACAACACATGCACCCAACAAGATGCAGTCCATGCCGATTGAAAGTCGAGGCATAATGCCGATGAAACGGCATAAAAACATGGAACTAGCTAAGGCCATGGATCAAAGACTCAAAACTCTAAGAGAACCTGAAGCTCGCACTCAACTACTTAAAGCGCTGCTTAAAGAATAGCCAGGAGTTGCGAAACATCTGAAGAAGATACTTCAACAATCCAATGTTGTCAATTATGTATCTCAGGAGTCTACCCCTCCTGATACTGAGGTTGCCCTTTCCAACAGGACTATGGTTCATCCAGCCAGCGTTACGCAGAATCTGACTGACTTAGAGGAGCTCGAAAGTAGAGTTAAAATTATACATAATTTAACGCATCGAGCATATGAGCATACTTATAAAATGGCTATTCGTGCAGGGCTTGATCACCCGGCGCTGAAAGAAACCATACGTGAAGTATACCGACGCTGTACTGATTGTGAAAAGAACCAGATCAAGCGATACGGTTGGGCACCCCTAAAAAAGTGTGACAGAAGACCAACCGATGCGCCGAGTCATAGTCGATTTGGTTAAACTCCCGCGATCCAAGCATACTGGCGATGTATATATCTGTCATTTCTTATGTGGCTTGGCTATAACTTGCTTTATGCAATACCGAACAAACGTCCACAAACAGTGGCAGAATTATGCTATCACGTCTTCAATGACTTCGGTTTCCCCGAGTACTATGTTCTGATAACGGTAGTGAGTTTTGTACCGACGTAATGGAGGCACTTATACTCGTATCAGGCATGACCCATAGGCGTGGTGTTCCTTACAAACCTCAAACGCAGGGTGCAAATGAGACACGTCATAGAGAACTTAAGAAACTCTTGCGTACCGCACTAGACGACGTTGAGGATATGTGGCCTTATCATTTGAAATGGGTTCAGACTCAAATGAATAACTGCATGAATCCTCAAACTGGAACACTCCCGTTTCACTATTTCTTTGGCCGCTATAGTGAATTACAAGCAACGTTTGATAAAACTGCGCCCGAAACACGCTACCCCGTGGCTACAAAGATCGAGCATATGCAGAACGTTGTTTACCCCTGTTTACTCGAGCACAAAAATCGCGTTCTACTTAAAGCGTATGACCGATGGAATAACACTAAGAACATTGTTCAGTTCAAAGTCGGCGATTACGTTAACATTATAAATCGAAACACCAACGTTACCGAACTCTCTTCTAAGACGATAGGACCTTTTTTTTATTTCCTACCATGATGAGAAGAGTGATACTTACGAAGTGAATAACATTGATGGTACTAGCGCAACCAATCTAGGCACTCACCGTATCCCTACCTCCGAACTCTCATTCGCTCGCTCATTTGATTCTGATGTACCAGTTATGGAGTCAGAAGTCAAAGATATAATTGACAAAACATCCGAAGACGGTTACACTTACTACAAGACCCGTTTCATGGATGGGACAGTAGCTTGGCTAACCTCCGATGCATTTCGTGAATCTCGCGACTTTCTTCGTATCTTTAATAAGAAATGGAATAAGCGTTTACATAAGAACACACGAGATAAACGAAAAGGGTTTCCTCAGGTGACTACAAACCCTGACGGATCTGAAATTCCCTATTTGCCACCTACTTCCTACGTGACTAAACTTTCTGATCTGCTTACCAACAGTGCAGAAAATTGTTCAAACTTACTTACTAATGAAGAACAGCCTTTGGCTATTACCTTACCAAATAATAAACGTAAGGCGCCTACATCGGAAATGGTTTCTGGACCAAATACTAAACGACATAGAGTACAACATGAGTCTTGAACTCGTACATATAGGCACATACTTACTCGATAAGCCATGACCGAAACCGTTTTTTTTTTACTTTGGTTTTCGCTTTACCAACTAGATCGTATCTTAACGTACGTTCGTACTTCTAAAAGATACTGGGGGCTATGTAGAAATACGGCCTCCGGTCAGTCTAAAATATCAAGATCAATTGAGATAATACATTGGTTTTTTATTTGTATTTTAAATAATTTAGTACAAGCTCTTTTTCCAATATTTCCAAAGTGTTCTAAATTCACTTTGATGGCTCCAATAGCCTGAGTATTTGGTATGACTCATCTACTTGGACCTATTTGAGACATTAGTAGATGTAGGATATTATAAACTAAATTTTATAATCTCCGAACTACTACTTATAGATTTTGGTCCTCCCGCCAATCTCCAAAATCCAATAAGTCTTTTTCTTTTTTTAACTTTTCTTCAGATGGAACTTTATTTATATCAGCTAATGTATTAACGTGACTTACGTTATTATGTCTATTTACAAATTAGGCAAGTGGTCATGAACACTTAGTACTTCTAGTGAAAATTATTCAATAAAGAAAAGCTAGAGGTACGCCCTGTGAGATCGAGGATATTTAGGCTCTTAACAAGAGGCAGTCCCGATCATTCTTACACAAGCTACCACTGCTAAATCCTAACTGACTAAATTGTATTTTAGTTTAATATAGTTTGAAACCTAGTAATTTCCATCGAAGTTTACACGCCCACACATGGCGAACCGAAACACTCCAAATATTTGGGGTTCCCACTCTTTCACGGAGTACCAGGAATCAACCTCGCCAGACATATGGAATCTCTGGTTGCAGCATTGTCACTGGGTATCGCCTCTTTCCGCGCTTATGGCTTTCATGGCTTCAGCTGGCGACACCCCCGCAATCGACTGGTGATGTTCAGAACATTCATCCTATCCACGGCTACATATGGGCTGAACATTATTGCCTGGGCTCCACCTATATGGAAGGATGCGTTGGACCCCCTGTTCGAGCGCTTTAACTCAGCACTCATCCAAGCAGCAGCCATCATCACGAGCACTAAATACCCTCGGTTTCCCAAACATCGAACAAACTTACTTCACTTTTGCGGTCTCCTCCCGGCGCGACCATTTGCGGACTACCTCGGAGGCTGCCTGGGAATACAACTCGACTCAATGGCCAGCACAAATCCACTTACCCCTCTGACGCAGCCCGCCTGGGCCAACGACAAACCATCACTGTGCTTCCCATACAGTATCTATGCTCACCTGAAAACTGTACACAAAACCACGGGCGGGCGTACACCCGACCATGTAGCCCTCCGCCAACGCTGTGACGACATCAGGAAGAACTCAACAAATCGTTGGTCCAACAAGGAGATCGCGGCAATGGCCCGGCGCCAATACTACTACCAACTGGTTATGAGTAAACCGCCAACCTCAAACCGAGACACAGCCAGACACAACAGCTTCAATCGCTGCTTCGAGTCTACACCAATCCGGCTCTGTGCTATGATTGTAACGAATACGTACATGTTCACATTGCTCGACTACCACACCGACGGCTGTCTCTGCCCTGTCTGCCCCGGTAGCCACAAGTTCACTACCAGCCACTTTACCTGCATCCAACAACTATTCGACGCATCCTGGTAGGTCCAAAACTGCCGCCCATTGGCCCTGACCTCCTTCAGCAATTACTTGAGTGCCACGACTTCCACGGTATCTGGACCCTCCACGAACACCTTGGATCTTTTCTCCAGCATGTTGAAGAACCACCGTACCCTCACCCGTCCCTGACACATCAATAGATGTTCCCCATACCCCGGCTAATCACGCTGTTGAAGTACTACTCACAAATTTCGGTTCAAACCAAATCATCGCGCTTGTTGGTTCCGCCTATGATACTTCCGATCCAGGCCAGCCAACACATACCAAATTCATCCGTGGTCTGGTGCGGCATTGGCTTAGCCCCATCCTCGCTCCTCGACCGGATTATGACGGATAACCTGGTCCTTCTCGGTATTTCGTACTCTGCACTAACCCATTCCGCGGCACTACACGGCGCAGACCCGATCCGTACCACAGAGGTGGGTACTCTACTTAGTAGGTCAGCAAGCGAATATATGGAACATTCGTTAGTAACAGTGTTTTGTCAACACCGGCCCGAATTGACTCATCGCATATCTTCCATTGTCGACTCACTTAGCCCAAACTTCAAACGGGAATTTACTGACCAATTCTTCCCATCAATCTTTCCTGAACCACTACAGCGACTATGAGAGCCATACCATATGTTCATACATTGTAACATACATACTTGTCATTTCGAAATAAATAATATTATCCCTATTACATACAGAATAAGTTATATGTCGGTCGCACTAGTAGAGGTTAGTGAATACAAATCAAACTGGAAAACGCTGAACTAAAATATGTGACGAAGCTTTCAAGCTACCAAAAAAAGTTACAAAGATACACCTATTATACAATACAAATATTCCATGACGGTGTCTCATCTAAAGTACCTACTGACGCTTCTGATAGAGCGATAGATGGAGTTTTTAGACTATCAACGGCAAACCTCAATACGTACAATTCTTAAACATATGTTATATTAAAAGTCAACAGAACTACACTACCGTAAAACAGTAACTATTTTGCTATTGTTTCTGTGTTAAGGCAACATAAAGACTATCTTTACCAAAGTCATTTCTCCTTTGCCTGTGTTCAAAAGTCCTCAACATACCACAAGGATATATATTCTTGATTCACAGTTAGTAAGCCGCTGCCATAACATTATTGTTAAGTTCTCTTTTAAACACTACAGACATCCACAAATACAAAACCATCTTCCTGACATGCTATCTTGTTTATTTTCTTATTTTCAGACGACTGTAAAAGGGCTACTAGCTTCTGACTGAATGTTTAAAACAACCGGTGGGCATTGTTTACTATATACATGTTTACTGTTCGAAACATTATACAGGTTTCGAATTAAAGTCGCTGACTCACCCTACAGGAGATGCTTTTTAGCGTGATCTCTCCAAGCATATTGCGTGGGTTAACCCACCTTGGCAACTTGTACACCAGTTGTCGAATTATGATACCATTAATATATTTACTATTGGGGCGCTGTACCTTACGGCGCTCCGATCCTTGGATGCGTGAATTGTGATCGTGTTGGGTGGGGGGACTATAACTAAAGGGGGAGTGTTTCTAAAGAGTTGTGTATTCGAATATAAGTGTTTTTTTATCTCACCCTCAGATATTTACTGATGGTATTTGTACTAGTGTTCTACCACTTGGGTTGGCCAGGGTGAAAATTCATATGATCAGTATGAGAAACATTGTGCAGAACACTTAGCCTCTGATAGATTTCTATAAATATATCACATTCTCTGAAACGTACTTTCAGTCTCGAGCCTCGGCTCTCGGCTAGCCGGTGGTCCGCCTATAAATAAAAATATTCTGAGAAGAAGTCTTAAAATACTTTGTACGTGCTCTCGGGCTGACACACCTACACATAGATTAATTTTAATTACTCTCGGGCTTACGGCGTAAAACGCTATTAACGTAATTAGAAATATGTCCACTCCTGAAGTCTCTCATGAATCTACAACTGTGATACAAGACGAACCTATCTATTTCAATCGTGGAACTTTTTCAAGCATCTATTCTGCCAGAACGATACCTTGAAAGCACACCATGGTTTGTCACATCGGTCTTGCACGTATCGCTAGGTGGAAACCTTTGATATTTGCATGTCCAAGACTAACGCAACACAAGCACCCACCACCAATACAGTCGAGATGATATCTGTAGGAACGCGCTACGATCGTGAAAATCATGGAGCCTATTAAAGGCCATAGACTAACAACTCAAATCTCGACACAACGAACCAGAAGCTCAAACAAGCGCAGCTTAAATAACGACTAGGTGTTGCGAAACAGGGCTATAAACTAATATATGAGAGACGGCATCGTGCGTTGTCGCATTCGCCTTTAAGTCTACTAGTGCTAACTGTTGGCGTACGCTGGCAGGCTCAGTGGTGTTGGGTGCTTGTCGGTTTGGGTGCTTGTCGGCATGGGATGGGTTCGAGGAGCTCGTGTTCTGTAGGGTCGATTGGTGCGAGAGGCGATTGAATACCGCCTATGTAAAGGCCCAGCCCTTTCAATATGCCTTGTCTCACTATGATGTCCACTCCCGTAGGTGGGTTAATAAGTTCAGTGAAACGTCAAGAATCTTTGTTCCGTATCAAATGGGCAACACTTCCGTCGTCCCTAGTCGAGGAGTTCGTACCGCCTTGTCTGACACTAAATAGAAGAATGACCCAGGTGGTGCTGGAGTTATTGGACGTCCGAGAAGGTCTGCGGATGTCTGTGAGATGCAACTTTTGTTCGACCCCGTGTCTATCACGGCTCTGAACGTGCATCCATATACTTGCCCGCTAAACAGAAGAATGACCCAGTTGGTGCCGAAGTTATTGGACGTCCAAGGTCTGCGGATATCTGTGAGATGCAACTTCTGTTCGCCCCCGTCTATCAAGGCTCTAAACGTGCATCCATTGACTTGCACTTGAATATAGACTCGGTTATCAGATGACAGCAATATATTCTGTATCGCCATGACTGCATTGATAGTGTTTATAAACTCTAAGCTCATATCTGTCTCAAACACCCTCACTTCTCATTCACGCTCGGCGACTGACTCCCATCCCCCGTAGTTGTTATCTGTTACCGGTGCTTCGTTGCTATTATTATCCGTGAGTATCGCGTTGATGTGTACTTCGGTGGCTTCTGGCAGAAGTGCGAAGTCGTCGTCCTGTGTTATCGTGTTCATCTGTAGTTAGGAGTGAGTCGGTTGGTAGGAAATTCCTTACCTGGGCTGTTGCTTTGCCCTTGCTTTGCTACAGGTCGTTGTGCGGGTTGTGTGTCCCTCTGCGGATGGTTCTGGTCGCACTCGCGGTACATGGCTGTCAGTACCGCCTGGCTATGCTGCTTAAAAATGATGACACCGTGGGTTATGTCGTATGCCCGGTGGTGCCTGTGATTGAAAGCCGACACATGAGGTTGACGTCGTTGCTTGGGGTTACTGTGGCCAGTTCTGCATCTGGCTTTGTACTGCCTGAGGGTTCGGGCGACTGTGAGTATAGTCGCGGGTCCCGGTGGTCGTCCCATTCTTATTTGTACGGGTTTGTAGTCGCACACGCTGTTGTACGTTGCTGGGCGTTCTGAATGTTGGGATTCAATAGTTGCAGTAGCCCACGTGTCTCCATTAATTGCCATTTTGAACGTAGTTGGACAGTCCGTTCGTACGTGCGTCCGTTGAGTACTTCCTCTAACAACTGTACGATGCAGTAGTTCAAAAGGGGTTTTTGAAAGTCCTCGTGAGATTGGCAATGTTCGCATGTCCGTTTGTGGTTTTTCACGAGCTGAGTAGTATGTAGTCCAGTGCTGATTTCTTTGGTTTAAAGTGAGACAATACATTATGGAGCCATGTAAAGCTCCGACTATCGTCCAGGCCGGCGATTTGTGCATTCTTGAAGGCTTTTAGAAGAGCACCTCTCTTGTCACGTTCCATGATGGCATGCAGGTGTAGTCTGTTTGATGGCCAATTGGGGAAGGTGCGTGGTGACGGCACTGGGCGTTTCTCAACCGGTTTGGACACGAGTGTAGCCGGGAGTGTTTCTATTGCTTTCCGGAGAGCATCGGCTCGAAGAGTGTTGTTATACTCAAATTGTTGACATAGTTCGTTGTTAAGTCGAAGTATGCGTGCATTTAGATCTTGGCGACTCTTCTCAATACTTTCTGGTGTGGGTAGATATGCGGTGGCGACCTTCTCTTGCTACTTGGGCTTGCGCACATAATCACTAGCCGAGACTTGCTTGAAAGACTTCCTCTGCTGCTGTTGGCAAAGGTTCGTGCTCAATCGGTCGTGCATGTTCTGCAAGGATTTCCCTCCATGAGGGCTTTGTTTCGCTAAAATATGCTTGCGCGCAAAATTCTGGAGTGATTAGACATCATCCAAGAACAGCTGACCTTACGATACTGGTGATTCATACCCGATTTCATGATGTGGCCGAGTAAGGCCATGAATACGGAACGTCGGATTGTCATCGCTCTCCGACGACGGACGTTCACGCTTGCGCGCGCTATCATTCGTCTCGTTAGCAGGTGTGGGCCGCACTGGAGAAGTACGCTGTAGATATTGTTCGTATTTGTCCAGCAGTGACTGTTGTTGCGCCAACTGGGTCAGCTTCTGTGCAGAATCCTGGTCATTCACGGTAACCTTGTTGTTGTTGTGTAGACGATGACGTCTGCGCTTGCCTGGTGGGAGAGGTGGGGGGCTGTTGCTCGAGGCCGATGAGCCGAAATTCTCCGAAGGTGAACAAGAAGACAAGCCGTTACTAACTCATATTCACCAGAAACGGTTTAGTCTTGGTCTACACGCAGGTCGGAGGTTACCATAGGCTCGGTGTCTAATGCGACGACATCCTCGTGGAGGTTGTGTTCGGCTCCGTGTGTTTTTGGTGGCGTCTGCATACGGTTAAGGAAACCCTGACGACGAAACGCTTGACTCGCCTGATACTGTTCAAGTTGCTGGTTGGTGTGGTTAGGATTGAACTGGCGACACAGTGTGCCGCCCCGATCAATTTCGTATTTTTTTGCGACGTTCTGGGTTAAGGTGCTGCTGTCGACGACTTTGTCGGGGGTTGGCCTTGATAGAGAAAATCGATTTCAATTGGGGTCTTACAAATGTGTGCGATCGAACTATAGACGGGCTTAGTATAAATACCCCGATTTCAACCTAGAGCCCGATCAGTGAACACACCAGTTCCCGACGACTGTCCTCGTAAATCGGGCTTTCCCATTCCTAACCACTTCAATTCACACTCAGAGTGGTAGACGCGTGAACTCACCATCTCAACGATCTGTAATCTTGCTCCTCTTATCGTCGAAGCTTGCGCGGGAGTACGCCCTATTTGTCGGATCATCTCGTGAATTCGGTGTAAACTACTTCTACTTCAGATGGAGAGAAATCACTGTATTCCTTCTAAACTAATCTTATTCGGCTACCCCAACGTTCGTGATCAAAGTATTTACGTCTCCTCCTGGGGGTCCCATTTGAACTGATTTCGTTACAACCCTTCTACAGTAACCCTTGGTAATAAACATACAATGTTGCGAACTCGTAGTATCGTATTTTTGAGGCTATCAAACTTGTCGAGTAATTCATCTCGAACTCGCTTACGTATCGTGGTAAATATGTACACCATCAATGAGTGCTGGAGCATTTCTACCAATATCCATCGATTGATTTCGTCAACTTACCTAACCAGCATCCTTGTATGCTACCTATACTATATTGTTGTACCCGTGGTATGTACATTAAGCTATAAACTACATATTCTATTCTTAACATTTGTCTATTATACATTGTTGTTTCCTCAAGTTACATTCGTCATAATAGTAACCCCCCTAACATCCTATACCATAACACTTTTGTTTTAGAGCAAGACTATTAATCCCTTCTAAATCATGTGTTACCTTTCACCTATATCGCAATATTGAAACCCTGACACCGTGTTCAACTGACGTCTCAGGCACCTAATAAAAACTGATTTCGCCCTTAAACATATACGCCGTTCACTCCATTATAACGTGGCCAGGCCTGACACACTGTGAAATAAATGCACACTCAGTCTCTTACACTTCAGATACTCAAACCCAAATCCATTTCCAATAAACATCTCTACTTATCTTCGTCATTCGTTTGGTCCTTCGTCTTCGGCACTTGGTTATCCTCGATCTGTTCTTGTGGTTCATGTGCAGATGTTGTGTTTGACTAGTCTGGTTCCATTTCAGACCCGACTGTAGGTTCAGACTCTGCTTCTATTCGTGTATGACAAATATCGTCTGTGAACCAATTAGACAATCTAAAACACTCGTGATGTCTAGCTATGTTGATTCTGTTGATTCCAAAACTAATACCGTCTACATCGTGAATCCTGGGTGGTTCCCAGCGGTTGTTTTGGTTATCCGATCTCAAGTTTTCTTCTACTCCACTGCTGCTATCTGATAACAAAGGTGGCATGGTACTGCTGACATCGCTACTAGTATAACCACTGTCATTTCCTTCGGTGGTATGTTTTGGAAGATATCTGATGCCCCCTTCAGTTCTATTATATATATTTGTGAGCTATTGCCAATCTCTTGTATAGTAGCTACTTCCTCAATACTAGTTAACATCTTCGATGACAAGTTAAAACGTCGTAAGTACACGCTGAAGATAACAGTACCTCATCATTCTCCCTCAATAGTGAGAGAGACGTTATTTTTTTGAATAATCACTGACTTCTATTAATCGGTAACACCAAGTTTATCAGAGTCCTCTGATAAACTCCAATAAACCTAAGTTTAACCCTATCTGGTGTATCCCAGACACTCTGACGATGTATACGTCTGTATCTTCTTATGTGTGGCTTCGAGCTACAATTTGATTGATGCAATACAGATTAAACGTACACGAACAGTTGCTGTAAAATTTGATTTTGATGACCTTGTTGTGGAGCCGCAAATCAAAGACCTTGTTGAAAAACCATCCCAGGACGGTTACACATCCTGTATGTCCCGTTTTATGGATGGTACTGTAGTTTGCCTAACATCTAACGCTTTCCGTGAATCCCGCGACTATCTCCGACTCTCTAACAAGAAATGGACGAAGTGTATACTTAAAAAACTAGCGTAACAAGAAAGATTTCCCTCAGGTAAAAACCAACTTGGGCGATTCTGAAGTATTTTGATAGCTACCTACATACATCCTACGTGAGAAAACGTCTGATCTGTAAACTTGCAGCAAAATAAATAAATAGCGTAGCTTCAACTACCTGTACTAAACTTATAGTTTAGTTTAGATACAATGTTACTGGACCCGATACTAAACGACGAAGTACATTCTGAGACTTGATATCAAAATTCTATTAAAATAGTTTTAGGTATTACTACTAGAAGTCCTCACTGTTTTATTCCGAAGATTCTCCCTTTAAACACGGATTGGATCGGTGATCGGCATCTGCATTAAGCGTAGTCAATGAGCGATTGGGTTTTAGAGTACAATCGCCGTCCAAAACACACAGTGACATGCATTGCGCTACAGGACATCATAAGTCACACCTTGAGCACCAGCCAGGCTTCTCTGAAACCCAATCGCTCATTGACTACGCTTAATGCAGATGCAGATCACCGATTCAATTCGTGTTTAAAGGGAGAGTCTTCGAAATATAACAGTGAGGACTTCTAGTAGTAGTACCTAAAACTAATTTAATAGGATTTTGATATCAGGTCTCAGAATGTACTTTGTCGTTTGGTGTCGGGTCCAGTAACTATTGTATCTGAACTAAACTATAATTCAAGCGTAGTCAATGAGCGATTGGGTTTCAGAGAAGCCTTCCTGGTGCTCAAGGTGTGACTTATGATGTCCTATAGCGCAATGCAAGTCACTGTGTGTTTTGTACGGTGATTGTACTCTGAAACTCAATCGCTCATTATGATGTCCTATAGCGAAATGCATGCCACTGCGTGTTTTGGACGGTGATTGTACGTGCGTGTCATGCATGAACGACGAACGAAATATTTTTTTGATTATCACGATGCTGGCGGGGTCTTACATGATATTGATGGACCATAGCCAGACTTGGGGTGGTGTGGGGGAGGGGGGAAGATATCGCATCGGTCAGGTGAGTGTTGAGGAAGTCGAACGTCTGTTGAACTAGAGAACGTGAGATGAATTTAATTTCTTGAAGTATTCTTCCTTTTTTTCCCTGTTGAAATATCAATTAGCGTGTGACTGGCTTGTTCAATTATGAAAAGATTTCAGGGCCGAAAGTTTTGTTTGCTACCCGGCGGGCGCCAATGAGCCAGAAAGTCACCAATAGGGCATGCCAGCTTCATCGACATCCGTGGATTGCAAGAGCAGAAGTATGCAAGGAGCGATAAGCTCGGGCTGGTCTGGCGAGCGAGTGCCGTGTTGCTCGTTCCATAGCTGGACGTTTCTTTGAATGACGTGCCTCAGGTATTGGCGGGGACCTCTGCTAGAGTGCGCGTATTTTCTGGACTTTGTGGTCGAGTGAAGTTCCCTTTCGGATGTGATAGAAGAGCAAGGCTTTGATCTGGTCGGGTGTGGGTGCCAAAGTGGCGGAGTCGTCAGTAGTTAACTGTCGCCAGTGTTGCAGCGCAAAGGCGTAATTGCGTTACGTTCCGGTACCTATACTCCTAAATACGAGAGAATGGGGTTTTGGCCTTTACCTACTTCCGAAGGTTTGTAAAGGACTGTGGACTATAGTTTTGTTTGTGAGTCCATCTACCAGGGGAGTGGGGGGGGGGCACAATACTTCCAGCAACTGGTTCAGTTTGTCGTGGAACGGATTCGCAAAATTCACCTCGCCTTGATGACTTTTCTCAAGTAGTAAATTTCTAGATAAGATTGCTTCGGAGAGTTCGGATTGATCGTCTACTTTCTAAACAGCCGGGGGATTGTTTCGGAATATACAATCCAATGGTATCGAAAGAATCACCTAGTTGTTGAGAAAGATCGTCCGCGGCGAGGTTGAACTTGCCGGCATGTATTACAAGGAGACTGGCCATGGTACTTGGCTCTGATGACAAAATCAAACCAACCGTCTGAGATGAGCGCTCACTAGCTTAGATTGGTTCCTGCGCTTTCAGAGTGCGAGGAGTGAAGCACTGCTGTCTGTGAGCCAAGTTTAGCGGAATCTTTCCAATGTTTTGCGTTCTGTAAATGAATCGTACGACAAAGCAAGAGTCTTGAGCTCCAGGCCTGCGGTAGGCTGTTGTTATTCTGTTCAGTATCATAGAGCTGCGAATAAGTTCGTGGCTTGTTGCTAGTATAGTGTTGCTTTGAACCCGAGTTCGAGGAGTCCAAAGTTTATACTTTATAATCGGAATGCCAGATTTATCTGGATTCCATGATTAATACCAGTAGATTCATGTGTTTCCGGTTTGGAACGACTCCGCTCCGAGAGTCTGATCTTGTGGGTCTTCGTTCATTGTAAAGATTGGCTCTGAAAGGATATAGACCCAAAATGGAGAACCCATCCTGTCACTAAAGACATTTGCAATATAATCGTCACAGCTGCGTCTCGACCCCCCGTTGATTGCGCAGGCCTACGGATGCTATCTGTGGAGACTTCTGGAGCAGCTTGGCCTTCAAGACCAGAGTCACCTCTATTGTGTTAATACTAGATCTATGATCACTCCTAGGGGCTAGAACCTTGCTACTGGGTAGTTCAAATCAAGCTTGACTGGAGCTAACCCACATCCTATTTTGCTTAGAAAGTGATACATGCACCACTTCTGCTTCATGATTGTGCGTGGATGGCCCAGTAGAAGGGCTTTGTCCACGTAATGTATGATCCCAATTTCTCTTCCCCTTGTGATTGGTCGGAACACGACAAGTGAAACCATGTTGGTGAGAACGTAGTCCCTTTAGCACAGGGTAAGGAAACACCAGAGTTGACTTTGATGGTTCCAAGATTGCCAGAGTTTCGTCTCTGCTTCA
Source organism: Sphaeroforma sirkka (assembly GCA_001586965.3). NCBI lineage: Eukaryota > Ichthyosporea > Ichthyophonida > Sphaeroforma > Sphaeroforma sirkka. The sequence goes on from LUCW03000542.1 coordinate 15,707, forward strand.
GCTAATATTCAGAATCGGTCTATTTATGTCGAATGACATGGCTACATTCCCTTGACGGACAATTTGTGACTTCTAGTCCCTCCGATATGTATATGCGCTTCTCCGCATTCAGGTTGATGTCTTTTGGAATGAAGATCAGACGCGATCATGAACGCTGAATGGATCAGGTATTCGTACGAATCCTGTCAGTGTCAAATATCCTCTGCCTCTCGAATACTTTCGAGCTACGTGACGGTCCTCGTCCCTTTCGCTTTCGATTGTGGATCCATACCTCACTGCTACACTTCTGCTGCAATGGTCGGACGTACCTTGTATTGTTAGTTTGTAGGACCTCCTGGGACGCACAGTAAGCTCGCCATTTGGATATATCCTTAAAAAGGCGTCCTAAAAGAGATAATCTTCATTGAATTTGAATCTTCTCCTGATCTAATTCTGGTTGCTTCTTCTTGATTGCCTTGACGAATTTGGAGATGATAGCGGAGTTGCTGTAGGTTGGGCGGACCTGCTGGTCAACTAGAGCAGCAAAGATAGGGCCTCATACACGGAGCTGCTTGAGTTCTAACTTGAGGCTGAGGTTTCAAACTAATTCGCAGACTACTGCACGGTACGTTTGCTCGCAGTAGTTAGCGGTGAAACCGCCGAGATCGAATTGTTCTAAAGAAAAGACTGAAACGCTAAGCCAAGGTAAGATGTTAATAAGTTCTCTGATGATTACAGGCCTATGCAAGCTGTACTACGAAGGACAGCTGATATGAGATCCAAATAGTTCTTCTGGTAATTCAACGTCCAACATACCAATGAAATTCACCATTTCTTTTGGTACCCAGAGCTCCATTCACCGATGCATTCGGCGATATAGGGTTGTATGAAGCGAGGTTTTGAGCCGTAGAGATTCCAGTGATATGAGACCGGAGCTGACACGAGATCTAGAGTCCTACTGGAAATTCAACGTCCTGTATAACATTGGCAGGCGCAATTTTCTTTATCTGCCCAGAAATCCTTTCACCGACGGCTTCGGCGATACGGGGATGTAATGAAAGCTATATATATATATATATATATATATATATATATATATATATATATATATATATATATATATATACATATATATATATATATATACGTACATATATATATATATATATATATATATATATATATATATATATATATATAATACATACATACACACACACACACACACACACAATACATATATACACACACACACACACACACACACACACACACACACACACACACACACACACACACACACACACACACACACACACACACACACACACACACACATATATATCAATATCATATATATATATATATATATATATATATATACATATATATATATATATATGGGTATATATATATAGGGTTTGTATATATATAGGGGGGTTTGTATATATATATATATATTGATGTGTAAAACTGTTTACGTGTATATGCATTCAATTTCACCATTCTATACGTACATATGTACACTGATAACCACTCGACGTATTGTAATGCTTAAATAGTCCTGGGCACATTAATCTGTTGTGTCTCAATTTATACTATGAATACAGTTATATAATCAAACTTACTTCAACGGATTCAGACTGCGCGATTTGAGTGTCTCGATGTCATGCTGTTAATCACAAACTTCTATTCCCACCTCAACGATAACTCTCATGTCACGCTGGCCACGGGAAACGAGCATGGTTCTCTTTCTTGTAGCTTGTCTGTATCGACGAGCACTGAGAACGAACACCATATTTGAGTGAGAAAAGTTTGCGGATCGCGTGTTTGATAGAGGGAGTTGCATGACTATGTAATCACCTGGCGACACTGGGCTCTAGACAATCAGGTTCTGCAGAACTGCACACCCGTATCACCACCAGTGTAGGTAATATCGCATACAAAATATATACATACCCTTCTTAAATAATACTAACAATATATTCTACTTACTCAATATTTAGCTCTGTTGACATAATATGTAGGAAAAGAAAGAATTGCAGAGCAAATGCTCTATGCATCGACGAATTGAGCCTCGAGGTATAGCCTTGTTTAATATAGACGACCGAGCTTGAGGCTATGGAAATTAAGACAAAACATCAAATAGGCCTCCCCAGATCCCAGTATTGAATACTCTCAATGGAACAATGGACATAATTGCAGATAATGACAGCAACGCGTATCATTGGAATCACGTACAGGTGGCGACGTGGTGTCTATTTTATTCACTCATGAATATATATACTTCAGGTATTCAGATGTGCAATATACATACGAACTAAGCAATATCGATGCGATAATTCAAGCTTGTCATTATGTAACCCGAGTCTGTGCACGACTATAACTTTCATAGCGATGAAAACAAACATAGCGAACGTAACTGTCATAGCGACATACTATGGGCTGCCAGTGTAGTCATTGAAAAACCAAATACCTTGAATATGCTTGTATTAATTTGAGAGTGGTGTGTAAGACTTTATGTTTCAGACTGTTGTTTGTCTGTTAAAAAAATATCAAATCGATTACGCATTGCGAATCGTGTCTAGGTTGCAAGATGGTGTCACTGTGTATTCGATATACCATTCGCATGCTATCAGTAGATTATAAGCATGAGATATCACCGAATAGAGCGAGTGTGTTAAAGTCCCACGTGGGCGTGGGATGACCGAATGTGCGAGGATTAACACAATAAGCTTCGTCCCTTTGTATCCTGATACCCATATCGTTATTAGTCTTGAGGCTGGGATAGATTCTGGTGGTGAGCGCCACCGGTTCCATACACCTATGCCACACATCACTGTAGTAACCGGATTCCAAATCTATGTCTCTGTATGGGTACGCCACCCTCCGTTGCATATAGGGGTAAGTCCACTTGATTGCCTCTTGTAGAAGCAAATCGGAAATACCGGCAAAGTAATTACCATTCGATGACTTTTCCGCCATACTTCGGATTCGTAGGAATGGCGTCAAGGTATAGCAAACGTAGTGAATACTCTTACTCCTCTGTGGAGGAACAAATACAAATGAGACGCAAATCAGCCACTCATGGCGATTGTGTGTGAATATAATATCGAAAATAGAATCAAGACTGCCGGTTCATGAATAGAGCAAGAACTTAATACATATATACAAAATACTTACCGTGACCTCCTCGTGTAGCAAGCCAGTGTTGTCAATCTGCGATCTGATGATTGCAGGAACAGCTGCGAGCAACTGTAGTCCAAAACTCGCGGCGTAGCTGTGATACTCTTTGGCGTGTTGTGCGATGCCAATAGCCGTGTTGTGGAACCATGTCGCATGGTTATTGCGATGGTACCTTGCCAGCTTTCCGTTGTCGCTAGTTTCTAACCACTGAAGTAAGTTAGTCATCCAATCCATCAACTGTCTATGCTCCGCTTCAGACCAGTAATTAGATGTCCTGATGATCGCAACTGCGTCCAGCATTTCAGACCAAGGGCCCATCTCAACGATTCCCTGATCAGTTGTATGTTTCAAATTTTAATTGAAAAATAGGTCGAAAGTGTATGACACCCACCAGAAGATTGAAGTGATTAAAATGTAGATCGATAAGTTAGATCGATACGCCGAATGTAGCGCACACGGAGTATCACACATGTTGCACACTGATCGATTGCTATACAAGTACGCAATGAGAATCAAGAACTTACAAAGCCAACAAAGGGCATTCCCGGGCGGTACTGTGCCCATTGCAGATTCGGATTCATCGCTGTCGTGGCCTCCAGGAAGAAGTACCGCAGCAGATCGGCAGCAATCTAATTGAAGGGTGCATTGTGATACCTCATTGAATGTGCGGGTCCGCGTAGACGCTATAGATGCATTTGCGAGTGCGAGTGCGGGTTTCGGGAATTCAACGTGTGATTAGATGAACTCACGTAACGAGCAAACAGCTGAAAGCTAAGTCCAGCTATTAACATATAGGCCTACCTGGGCATACTTGTCATCATCACTGTAAAACCATAGCAGGGCTAGTGACGTTACGGATCTTGTCATCTGCTGCATATGATCCTTCGATGTTCCGTCGAAAGCCGCCCTGTTCGGGATCCCTGCAATATGCATGACATCGTTTTAGGAATGGCAAGAACATGATCTCCCTCAAAGATATACTATTGAAAATCAGGCAACTGAAAGTAGATTTGATTGGTCTGAACAACTTACCATCACATATGATATAGGGTACACTACCCCAGTGCGCGTCAGCAACGCAGAGGTTATTCGGTGGAGGATCGCATTGTCCTACCGCGTCGCCCCAACCATACAACTTCAGGGCTTCCTTTAAATTGAGGGGTTTTCCATTCAAGCATATGTGAGGACAATGATGAAAGACAAGCAGAGATCGGCGGATTGTATCTACACTACAGCAGAATCATCCAATATGAGTACGACGCGAAACAACATTACAGTTGTGCACTTTCTCACCTGACAAGGCCACGCGTAGTATCCTATAGTAAAATAGTCTTTGCGATCACCAGATCCAGGCAAGAGGGTCTGCTGTGTGACCGAGAACTTCTTCCCATCCATCACTCCCCATCTGACCAACTCCCGTAGTAAGAAACTGAGTGTATCTGCAAAGACTGGGCCCGTTGCACTATCCTTGTAGGCTTTTTTTATGGCGTCCATATCATCCCAATCCCAGATGAACATTTTGGGTCTCTGTGGTTGGAGTTGGCATGTACTGCACCCCGCCACCCCCAATTTAACCACTGTGGACTTACCGGGAGTAACCAAAGGCAAGTAATAATTGGTGTCGTGCTCACCATACTTTGTCCCAACCATGCGTGGTGCGGTTAATTCAGAGTCCACCGTCTTGGTGTGCGTCAAGACGGCAGTACATCTTCCCTGTGAGGTCACACTCATACTGGTAGGCAATCCACCTGCGTATTTGACTGACGCCGTCAACCCACACTCATCTCTGAACTTGCGCCTCAGGAAATACAGGGCGAGATCGTCCATTTTGTATGTGATGATGGGGAAGGTTACGTACAGGTTTAGCCAGTTTTGAACCGCTCGCAGCCATAGACTGAGGAGGCTGACACCATCGACCACTGCCAGGTTGGCCTGGTGAAACTGTTATGAAGAATTGTGTATAAGGTGTGGAATAGATAGCATTTCACAAAAAGGTACTGTTAACCGATGGTTGGGTTTTGGATGACCATAGTGCCCGATGAAAGTTGAATAAAGAGGTGTTAAGCATCGCATGTATCATGAATGATCGGAATATCCATCGATTCAATTGAAAAGAATGCCAACCAGCTATATAGCAAAGTTTGTGTGTGCCAATTCTGTCTCTGTGAAAATCCGAACTGTTTCCTTACAGTACAAGAATAATGAAAGAACACATGAACAAACTTAGATATCAAACTAGAAATGGGGGTGGAAATTTAGTGTAGCCGAGGTTGTAGATGGACGCAGTCATAATCAACACAACATCAAAATGCCATATTCTCTGCGAGCGTACAATAGTATATCGCAGAGGCAGTTTACCATGTAAGGGTCGACTCTCATATTAAGTAAGTTCCTCGCAGTGCGGAAGCCCTCCATCCCAATAATCTCGGTAGCCGTCAGATCGCGTGGAAACTTGAATGAATTCACGTTGCATTTGTAGCCACCATCCGTTGCTGACGCGCTCTGATCATAGCCGTAGCATTTTGGTCCGTAGTAACTATTGAATTCACTCTGCAGTTGTTGCTGGGTAGCCGTATCAAAGTAAATCTCAGTGGCGAATCTTGGTATCACCACCATAGACTTGGCACCGTACAACCGTTCCATCTCAGTTTCGAAATTTGCCTTTTGGATGTCTGTGAGGAGGTTGCCAGTTGCTCCGACCTTTGCAGTTGCAATGAAGGGGTGCCAAGGATTCACAGGCTTCAAGTCTGCGCGTGAATTATCGCCTACCGCAAATCGAAGTCCAGCTGCAAGCATGGCCCTGATTATCATGAACATCGTATGCGGAGAAATGAGTACGGTGACACATTATACAAACTTGTGCGCCACGACCAATACATACCACCCAATTCGGCCCAATTCTGCAGTACTACGATCAACAGCTAATTTATGAAACCGAAAGTCAAGACAATAGGTAGGCAGAAACTATCCCATGAACCAGATAAAAACCATACCTAATCGATTCGGTGTAATTAAGTCCTGATATTCTTGGGGTCACAATGGAGTACGGAGACCATACTTTTGGATGAGCAGAGGTCTTCAGCACCGTGGAAGCAAAGCGCATGTTTCTTGTAAGCTCATACATCTGGTACTCGTAAGGGGTATAACCCGTAGACGGGTACACTGGCTCGGTATAAGGACAAGCAGATGCACGCCAATCGTGACAAGCTTTCAGTTGTGGATCGATGTAGGTGTTTTTCGGTGCACAAGTCGACTGAATACAGTACATGTCGATGTGATTCCACGTGTGTGTGAGCCAAAGAAACTTGTCAAATTGAGCTACGCTCTGCGGATTGACATCAGGCACATAGATGCTTGCGAGACTGCCGTATCCTTTGCCATTGAAAGCCATCTGTATCGTGAAGTTAGATCCAGAAGCACTTGCAGCATTTAGCTGATACTGTTCCGTCACGTGATATGCATGGTCTGTTGCCGTGGTGCGATACCGTTGTCCGGTGTTGTACAGTTTGCTATCAAGGTAGAAGTCGTCGATTTGTGTATCCAGCACTAGCCTCCTTTGACCCATGAACAGGCCTTTTGTAACCCAGGGGAACCAAGAGTGCGCGAGTGTGGGCCCGTGCAATCCGTTAGCATTTGCAGTGATAAAAAAGTACATGACCTCTACGCCAGTACTAGGAGTGCGATGGATTACCCCCCCCAAAGCGGTCGTTATAGTGCCAACGGGGTCTGTCACGTATTGTGCATCCGAGCTGGTCACCACAAAGTTCAAATTGAGCAATGGTTGAATATGTTGGTCCTTATTCAAGGCAGTGTTGATATATGCCGGGTTGATCCAGTATGTACTGGAAGCAAACTCGGTCTCCATACCTACTTTAATTGGCACTCCCGAACGTACAACATTACTTACACCCTGTACAGCAGTGTCGTACATATATTGCACTGTCGTTGCCGACGTGCTCAATCGCCCTGAGAGTCCGTATATTGCTGCATCGGCTGTGAATAGAATTTTGTACGGAGCGTATTTATCTTACAGGATTGAATGCGTTATGACGGCACGCGTTTTGACGTCAATCAACCACTGATAAAAATATGTACTCCGTAAAATACGAGTCGAGTGCATGCCGGAGAACTTTCACTCACCTACATCGATGGGTCCTGAGTTGAGCATCACCCTTCTCACATTATAATTTGCACAATAGTCGTCTAAAATAGCTCGCTTAGCCCCCAAACCATTGGCAGTCGCAGATGTCTGAACAACTTTGAATATTAAACATAAATTTCTGGTTTAGATGCACATGCCTCCATATTCATACACCATTGAAAGTATAGATCGACCAGATATATAGCTCAGATGCGAACATATAAATATCGCCTATCGGGTGTGACAAAGTACGATAGACACCGAAATAACTAGTATTGATGAGTTATACGCAAACTTACTTGAGTTGTACTTAGGCTTTAATGTGACAGGGTCGATAAGTTGGATTTGCAATCCACCTTGCGCGTCGACAGATATCAAATCATAATTCGCCCCGTATGCCTGGTTGAGCAGTTGTTTTGTAAGAAAATCAGACTTCTAGTGCAATTCAAGGCAAATCTATCAACGACGATACTACAGCGATTTTCAAAATTAAAGGTAGTATGTACATAAAACCAGCTTACCTTCGCCATTCCTACCGGCAATTGAGCCAAATCCGCGTTAGACGAGAGTATGAGTGTCTTCAAGCCGATTTCAAAATTCAAAATTTTCTGCGCTCCGCACGCCCCAAATACACTGAGGCACCACACAGCCGCATACAATGATATTCTGACAATCATTGTGCATATGTCTAATACGCACCTATGTAATATATGGTAGTGTCAGGAAAGTAGGCGACAGAACTATCCAGCAGGTACTGTCTCGACGAGACTGATTTCCAACCAGTTTTAGATGTTGTATTTAGTATGCTCTAATCAGTTAAATTGTTTCCTTGATAGTCGGGGAAAAGTTGCTAGACAGTCACTACGATATGATATCTTTAAAACACTAACAGCCGTCAGCAATAGTTCATGAATCGGCTCTACTTGTAACACGTATGTTGATATATTCTAAGACTGGAAATACGTGACTGCATCTTCTTAAATTTGTCAAACAGACCCATAAAAGGTGACTAACTGGCCATCTCTTTTGTCTTCCGCTAGCTAGATGTATGTAGTCACTGACGAGTATCGCGACACGTGTCGCAATAATTCAAGAACGGAAGCACTATGTGTGAATATTATATATCAGACGACAATCACAGGAGAGTCTCCGACTCTCCGTCTCTCCGGAGTAAATATGTATGTATTTATGTATATATTATTTACATATAATTTAAAAAACAAAAACAAAAATGCTATATATGGTTTTTATTTGTTTTTTATTTAAAAAATATACAAAATCAAATCAAACTATTTATGCGAAACGAGTTTCAACTTTCAGAATTTTGGCGTGTTGCTCATTCGTTTTTAACAAAACAAAACAAAATATACTTTAAAAAAAAGGAAAGTGCTATCATATGTACTGTGAATGACTGTATGTACAAAGTACTATATAATGTAGGATGCACTATGTATGTACTATGTAGTGCTAACTGCTGACTGTACTGAAGTACTGAGTACTGACTGTGTGTATTTGTTTTACTGATAAGATTCACTGGAACTGTTTGTACATCAGTTTGAACTTTTTATATAGGCACTCAGCAAATCACAAACAAAAATAAAAACTTCAGATACTCCAGACTGCACAAGAGTGAAAAGTTTCAACCAGTCAAGTTGAGTCAACCCTTGTGTTGGAGTCCTGATACAATTTTGTTTTGGCTTTTTTGTAAAAAAACGTTTATTGTGGACTCGAGAACTTGCTGTGTGTGGTGCTTCTGCCTTCTTAGACTCTTTTAAAGCCTCTGACTCCGAGCCTCCGAGGACAGAAACTCTGAGAGTGCTGAAATGCTGACGTGGTACGCAGCTCGCGAGTTATGTACGGATTTACGATACATTACAGGTTTACACTTTGACTTTACAGCCGTGAACTGTTGAACACTGAACACTGAACACTGTGACTGGAATCTAAGCTCATTACGTTATGGGGGTATGGAATAGAAGTTGAACGTAAACGCATATTTATTTACACAATTTAAAACGTTAAACGGTTGTAGAGAGATCAGAACGGCCTCCCTAAGTTCTTTTTCAGAACTAGTTCGTATGATGAAAACTACACACCTAAATGTTTAGACCCGCAATGTGCACCTATGATAAAGTTCAACGTAAACGTATATATATTCGATTTATAAAAGTTTTAACGGAAAGCAGTTGAAGTCGTCTGCTCACAGTCTCACACCACTCCAAATTTTGAATTTATAGTCTACTCTCTCTAGAGTAGAGTAGAGAGAGACAATGTAGTGAGCGAGAGAGACTGAGAGAGAGACGCTAACTACATACTAAACTACTAAAACTAGAGAGGAGTCTAGACTCTAGTGACTCTAGCGACTCTTCTGAACTCCAACAGTAACTCCAACAGTCCTACAGTCCAGACAACTCTAGCTATTTTACTATTTATATGTTTTTATAAAAAAAATAGTCTACACTACTAGTAGAGAGACTCGCGCTCTCTCTCTCTCTCACTAGTCTCTACTCACTGTATAGAGCGAGAGAGATAGACAGCCGTCAGGTCAAGAAAAAAAAAACGAGGTGCGCGGGCGCGGCTTGTATTCTTCTACAACTGCATAGCTTGACACATTAAAAAAATAACAATCTAAGTACCTTCTACGCATCTCACAAGCCGCAGGGCCACAGTCAGTCAGTCTGCACTCTGCAATCACACGGAACACTGCATAATGATCAAATATACGAGTTAGGGCTGTGTTGGGTTCTCAGATGGAACAAGCGTGGCACTCGTCACTGAATAGTGATTAGTGTGGTGAATTTTAAAATCCGAAGAAACTCGACAGTTTTCATGACCCTCAGTCACTGGAAAGTACAGCAGACGGGATTTTGGGAAGTTAAACATATTCGCCCTCCCTCGGGATATCAAAAGTTATATTCTCCATTCATATGCACTAGCGGGACAGGGTTGCCACTGCCACAATCTGACCAACTATTATTTTGATTTGATATGCATGGTAGTTACGCGGTACATTGCATCATTGTTTTCTCGTGTCTCATTAGTGCCACTTCAACGAAGTCCTGTACGATCTCTATATGTAGTCGTTTAGCCAACTTGTCAAGCACATCAGCATTCGAAATGTTGTTAATAGACATAAAAATAAATGCTCGACCTGACATACGTCGCAATATTCGGATTCTTGACTCGTTTTTCAATTGCCAGCGAACCATACCAGTACGTTTTTGTTTACCAGATACGCAAGGCTCAGTGCTTCTGTTTCTGGGAGTGGGCTCCCCTTTAGTACTCGGCTACAAGAATGGTAGCTACATGCACGTCAGCCTACGCAGGTGAACTTATATGGGAAACTGATGAAACTGACGAACAGTATAGGTCGCTATATATTCAAGCCCGGACTGATAGTACTGAACTTCGATTCATAGCAACGTAATTGCAGTTCTCGCATTATCATTTCTCGATGCCAGAGACAAAAGTCGTTCTAATAGTAATTGTGAGGAGTCGGCCAAGAGTGGTCGGTCTATTACTGAAGCGGAGTGGTCATGCGAAATTGTAAGTGCGCGAGAGTAGAGTTTACACTGACTCTCAAAATATTCGACCAAGTCACACTTGTATTTAAAATGCACATCTCCTTTGGCTTATCCCAAGGTGGGCAGAGTGGTACACATTTGAAAATATGGTCTGACCGACAACCATAAGGCAATTCACAGCAAAATACATGGCATTGAAAGTCCCTCATCGTTAAAGCGCTACTCGTATATATGTTCATATACATTATACGTATAATGAGGAGTGGAATTGCGATCACCCACAGTAGAGAAGCAATATAATATGATCTAATAAACACTAGCGTTTATATATATATATATATATATATATATATATATATACATACATATACATATACATACATACATACATACATACATACATACATACATACATATATGCATACATACATGCATACATACATACATACAAACATGAATACATACAAACATACATAAATATACATATGTATATATATATATACATACATACATACATACATACATACATACATACATACATACATATATATATATATGTATATATATATATATATATATATATATATATACATAACATACACACACACATACATACATATACATACATACATATATACATACATACATACATACATACATACATACATTATATACATATATATATATATATAAATATTTATATATATTGGCAAATACAGCATCCCCGATTAGATGTGAGAAAGCATACGAGCTTGGCATGGCCATTGAAGAGACTGCAGTGAATGTCTGCGTACTGTTAAAATTCTCCGAGTGATAGGAAGCGAAGGAAAAGAGGAAATCTACTGAGAGAACTGCAATACTGGAAAACCACCTGACACAAATTTTATAGCAAGAGAGATATGAATGACCTGCGGAATGGGTATTGCGTAGACGACACACAAAGAGCGACTTATACTGGCTTTTGCACCTCTAATACTAGTGAACTTTTATGTAGAAGCAAGTGCATATTGAATTGAAGTTATCCTGTCCCAGCATACTTTTGGTTCCTTGAAAGAAATAAGGTGGCGGGACCAAAAATACAATGAGGCAAGTTATCGGCTACTTGATCGACATGTACTGAGACTAATGCAGACTCGATTCATGGCACCTGAGGCGATCCGGATTTATTCGATTGGCCAGACACTACGTACAGTGTTTGTTTTCACGACACAATCTGGTCCTTCGATGCGGGATCCGTATTCTGTGCATTTTTAATCAGAGCTTCTATTTTATTGCGCTCCTCGATCTGAACTTTAAGTAATCGATCGGCCTCCTCCAACTGTTTCACGAGTGCCTCCTGTGTGGGCATCGACTCCTATTGCCGATGAGGTAAAGAAAATAGAACAGTTGTGAGAGTCAGCGCATATAGGCGAAGGAGCGTACACTATGTTATGTACCACATAATCTTCAAATGACTAAGCTATACTCACATCCATGACCAGATGTCAGTTTCGTCACATCTAACTCGACAGTATCAGCATACGACAATAATTAAAGGGCTGCAATCTTAAACACATAGCACACCTTCTCTGCCACAGTCCCATCTTTCGCAGCACTGTCCGCTGTATCATTTGCCGGCGCATGGGAATGGAGAAGTGGAAACAACATCAGCAATGGCAAACGCACACCACGTGCGTCATGTATTGGGCTGTTGTGATGAATGACTCGTTGTATGCAAAATGCAACGCGTACACCAATGTGTAGAGTGTATATAAAACGTTGATTGATGTGTATAATTTAAGAAGGCTCAGAGGTAACTAGATATGTACACGTTAACTCACGTGTAAAATTTAAGAAGGTTCAGCGGTAACTCGATATGTAAACGTTAATTCGTGTATATAAATAAGGCTCAGAGGTGACTAGACATATAAAGGCGATTTTCGTCCGAATGAACTGTTCAACTAGATGTGCTGTCGACCCTAGTGAATAAAATTTATCGCAAAAAAAACCTCTCGTTCGTCGCTCGCTTGATAGATACTTTCGATAGACCGGTGTATTTGCAAGAAGTTATGATCACCCTACGCAACAAAGCTACATTTTTCATGTGTACATTCATACATAACAAATATTACAATAAACGTATAGCTTCTAGCAAAATCACAACTGATGCAAAAAATATTTATGAACCGCAGTGTATATAAGGTACACGTACAAGTGTGTGGATATAAAACAAAAGCTTAGGTACAGATAGAAACTCGTAGGATAGAGATACAAACAAATACAAATTGCTCTATCTGCAGTATATTACGACATACAGGTCCAAAATCCTTCAATGCACCTGAAGGCACAAGCATACAGCACGACGACTATGCTTGGTGTTCAAATACTGACAACAACTCATATAAATGATGAAGAAACAATACAAAGTCAGTGTACAATTGTATGCGCAGGTCATTTCAAAATGAACCTTTCACCATCACCATCACCACCACTACCGCCACGGTAGTATGTTACTGGGGTAGACTATCGAACGTATGTCCATAAATTATATATATATATATTGCATGGCATATCCACCAACATGAATAATTAGGCGCAGACCAACAACTGTATTTTCCCGATGAACATCTGCCTTACGCATATTATGTTTAGACCCTTTTTTCGTGAAGATGCCGAAGATGTTAGTGTGAGGCTTGCCCTTGTCCTTATCTTTTTCCTTCTCTTTCGGCCTGTTGTCCATACCGGTGCCTGTGGAGGTATACGGTAGGCGAATCGTTAAGTTTAACTAGTTATGTAATTGCGCGTCGCAAATGTGTCTCATATCATATTTGACAACGCCTTACACTCAGTATAGTAAACAAGGTGCGTATATGTACCACTTTGTTTTTTATATTATAGATAAGGAAATTGTCGTGGTTTTATATATAGTCGTGGCTATATATTTAGTCGTGGTTATTTATATAGTAGTGGTTATATATGTAGTCGTGGTTATATATATAGTCGTGGTTATATTTATAGTCGTGGTTATATATATATAGTCGTGGTTTTATATAGTCGTGGTTATATCTAGAGTAGTGGCTATGTATATAGTCGTGCCTATACATATAGTCGTGCTTATATGTATATAGTCGTGCTTATATATATATTATATAGTAAGTTAACGTTTTCAAATTCTCTGAAGGCTTGGCACTGTCATTTGGATGCTTGTCACACAGACGATACACAACAAAGGCAGATCAGTCGTCCTGGTATTGACTCTGTGCCTCTTTAAATTAGTCACTACAACATGGCGGACATATCCAACTAGCCGTAGCTGCTAAGAGCTTACACGCGCACTATAGGGATGCAACGATTAGCGATCGATTGAGGTTTTGTGTTCCTCTATAGTCTCCGCAGAAACAACCAGTCAACAACCCATCACATTCCCTGGGGGTACCATGCACGGCACTCGTATAGTTGAAGCTACCAATCAAAATCAAGGATAGACATCCACAGAGATCCACAATCTACCAATCAAAATCAAAGATAGGAACAAAGTCAACAACCCATCACATTCTCTGGGGATACCATGTACGGCACTCGTATAGTTGAAGCCACGAATCAAAATCAAGGATAGACACCCACAGAGATCCACAAGCTACCAATCAAAATCAAGGATAGGCAGGCAGCCAAACAAATCCACAAAAACCTGAATAGCAGTCACCACAGCATCGCGGGTTGCTTAACAGAGGCAACATCCGAGAACAGAACTACAGTAACCTCTAACCCCCACAAGAAGTGCACATTTACAACGTACAGCGATGCACCCACCCACCCACCCTGCTCAAACGCCGAAGCCTGCCGTGCGAGCCCCTTCCGTCCAGTCTCAGCTATCGGCGCCTCAGTCGGCAACAACCCGCCCAGGGACTGTGACCTCTCATGCGACTTCTTAGTCTTCTTGTCCTTGTCCTTGTCCTTGGTGGCTTGGCCTGTTTCCGTTGGCATGGCGTGAATCTCGCTGTGTAATGCACCGTCGGTTGCTACGTTTGCGGCACTCGACATGGGCGTAGTGGCGCGTCTGGTATATTGTTTGAGATAATAATATTTGGATAAGCATGATGTGTTGAATAGGTCACGTTACGGTCGAATAATCGAATCACACCAGCAGATGTGGGTTCTTGCTGTAGCACAGATGCGCAATAGATACTGTCGGGGATACCGGTGTCTTACTTTTCCTCCGAGCCTGTGAAGCTGTCCAGCATGTTTCGGAAGCGTGACTTCTTCTCTTTCTTCTTGCCCTCGTCTGCTGTGGTTAGAGGTTACGTGGGAGTATAAGTGAATCAACCGTGTATGGTCTCGTGAGAGCCTGAGATCAGCACACACCATTGGTTCGACATGTTGGAGATAATTGATATATACATCAGCAGGTGTTGGTGTGTTATTAAGTCACAGAGATCAACTGATATATGCATCAGCAGGTATTGGTGTGCTACTAAGTCACCGAGATCAAATTATACTCAAAACCCAAACACAAGCATGTTCGTAGCAGAATGAAAACACAAAGGGCGCCGCCCAGTCCGTCGCACGGGATGGCAGAGTGAGGTGGGTTACAATTATTATGGCAGAGTGAGGTGGGTTACAACTGTTAGAGCCTTCCTTTTCTCGGTCGTTTCTAACCCATCACGTCATGTCGTATTGGGCCATCGAATTCACATACTCGTGGAAGCTATCACACCCGCCTACCCGGCATACGATAGACTATTCACGGACGCACAAATGCATCTAAGCGGCAGGACACACAAACACACACAGCCGAGATATGTATCCAATCCTCACGCCAGTCACAGCACGCAACTCTAAACACAAACACGCTCACGTACACGATGTCAACTGAATACGTATATGTGTTCTAACGTCAGATACACACCATCGTCTGGCTGGGGTAGGTGTGGCGACTGAGCCCCACCCTCTGCATCTTCAGGTGTACTGTCAATGGCGCTGGTCATGACCATAGACCCGGTAGACTTTGCTCGCTGATTTCTATTCAGACTAGACTTAGATAGACTGCTCATGTGCACATGGGGAGTGGGAGAGAGTGACGATGAGCTTTGTTTTTGTTGGGTGGAGATAGTGACAAAAGAACGTTCAATGGTACACATTGATGGATGAATACATGTATATAGAAACTATATACTAGTTTATATATACTATATATACATACTAATTTATATATACTATATTTACATACTAATTTATATATACTCTATATGCACACTAGTATATATATACTATATATACATACTAATTTATATATACGATGTATATATACTAGTATATATATACTATATATGTACATACTAGTTTATATATACTCTATATACATATACTAGTTTCTATAAATTATATATACATACTACTTTATGGATATATATACTAGTATATACATACTAGTTTATATATAATAGTTTACACATACTATATATACATACTAGTTTCTAAAATCTAGTTTATATACACTATTTATACATACTAGTTTCTATAAATTTGTTTCTATATACTAGCTAATATATGCTACATATACATACTAGTTTTTATATAAAAACTAGTATGGTGCGTATTGCTTATCATGCGCATCTTAATATCATCTATTGATGAAGTTCTTTCATCATCAGAATAAAGACCCAACTTACAACAAGATTCGATCATGATAACGTGTATTTGGCACTAGGTCTATACGACTATGCCTGATATTCACTATATAATTGTATCGTGAGCACATACAACACCACTGAAGAGGTTACTAACGCACAAAGCAGTATCAATATATGAATGCAGCATACTGCACAGCTGAAACTTATAATACTCCACCAACGAACTCACAATCGCACATATGCACCTTGCAGAACTCTCGCCCTACACGTAACGTCAATAGCCTCTACACATACATCAGTACACACCCTGACACACGCGCACCCCTACTATACCTAGACGCCAACATCGTACACA